>JAIUZE010009170.1:0-77383 GCA_022085475.1 Heliosperma pusillum | reverse complement strand
AACTTATTCCAATGACAAGGTGTGTAAGTTGCTTGATAAGTTGTTTGACAAGTGTCGTAACCAAACCGAGAAACTTGATGTCATGCAAGATCAAATAGAGGAGATTGCTCAAGAAAACGTTCTTCTAAAACAGGAATTGAATGATACAGTGGGAATCCGTATTACCACAATACAATTATTATAGGATTATAACGAAATAGTAATAACTTGATTATACTAGTCATAAACGAAAACAAAGAAAAGGTTTAGAAATCAACCTTCGGTCCTAGCAATCGGCGTAAAGAACAGAGATATCAAGGTAGATATCCTCCTAATCGTTGCACCCAAGATGCTCCGAGAAATCCCCTTGTGTTGCTAGAAGTTATCAAAAATTACTGTTAACTTTTGATTTGTGTTTATGTCAAAAGTTACTGTTAACTTTTGTCAGTTTGTGTGATGTGTAGATGGAGGCTGCCTGAGAGAATAGAAAACTAGGTTTTGGAATTTCCTGTTTTTTTTCTCTCTCCCCATTCACGGCACCTTTTTGGGTTTCTTTTATATGAGGAGATATTTTGGTCTCCTCAAAATAACTACCCATTGACCCGAAAACCCGAGTGTATCTGGATACCGTGTTTCGGTCATTTTAGCTTCCAATATAATGTAATATCTTATAATCGTCGTTTTACATGGACCGACATTATAATCCGTCATTAATTATAAATATCCGTATATTTATAATTTGCCAATTAATTATAACGGTTTATTTTTAATTAGCTTACATTATATACTATAATTAAATATAACTTTTTATATTCAATTTTACGAATTACAGTTAATTCGTCTCAGCTAACTTTCGTCTCATCATCACATTGACTAACCTTTTAGTTAAAAACACTGACTAACCTTTTAGTCATATAATAGGGTATCAATATGATTATTTTCTCAAATAATCACATCTCTCAAACACATCCTATAGGTGTGACTATTAGGGACCAGTTGATCACCGACATCTGTATGACAATAATGTCAAACTTATCTAGCAAGCCAACCGTTATTGATAAACGTTAATCAACTGATTATTATACAAAGTATACCCTGTGAACCTACAGAGATTTATTTATGTTATTGCACTAACTGTGGAGGACACTAGCTCCAACAATCTCCCACTTGTCCGTACAAGTGTATGTGCGATAACCGTTTCTCATATCCATAATAAATTTCTCCCACTCAATGTAAACCAATTTGCAAAGTCCGTATTCACAAAGGTCGTAATTTACAAGTGATCAGTATCAAGAGTGGTTTCCCCGACTAGAGAGTAACTTAACTGATAAACGAATCTATATTCGAGCATGGCCATGCATTTCAGTTACAGCTCCTCGAGTGGCCCTGAGAAATATCATATCCTGATAAAGTTTGGATATTTTCTTCAACACGAATCTTGCAGATACAAGCGCAGTATGAAATGACCCAGTGAAAATCTACTTAGCCTCCTGTTACGGTCGACCATGAGAAAGAAACCAAAGTCACCCAAAAACTGCCTTTATCTCAAGAGACAGTCGATAGTCAAAAGAATCGACTCTAGGAACACTATGGATGTCCTATCCACGACCTGGCACCTAATGTTCTGAAACATTTATGACTCCATAACGTCGTCACAAAATGTCCTGCGCAGTATCATTATAACCCGCATCTGTGATCGATCAGTCAACAGTTTGACTTATGGCTCGTTGAACCCACCATCAATCGACGTCACAAAATAATTGCCAGAGTTATCAGCTCATATAGGCAATTACGGACCAAAACAAAATATAATGTAATTCAGTTCACTTTGTGGTGTTCAATGTTGTCCGTACAACCCACATGAAAAACAAAATATTAACAAAACGATGATTTTATAGATAGTTTTTTTATGAAAAAGATACAGGTGTCTAATCCATACAAAACAACTAATACAACTCAGGAACACGTTTGATTCCCATGGAAATAACGTGCCCTTCATGTTTATCATATCTCAATGGTTTAGTGAGAGGATCTGCTACGTTATCATCCGTAGCAATCTTGTCTATCACTATTTCCCGTTGCTCCACATAATCTCGAATCATGTGAGCCTTCCGATGTACATGCCTAGACTTGTTGCTGGACTTAGGCTCCTTAGCCTGGAAGATGGCACCACTATCATCACAATAGATGGTGATCGGGTCATCCGAACTAGGAACTACAGTTAGTCCTTGTAAGAATTGACGCATCCATATAGCTTCCTTCGCAGCCTCTGAAGCAGCATAGTACTCGGACTCAGTCGTAGAATCTTCTATAACACTTTGTTTGGAGCTTTTCCAGCTGACCGCAGCGCCATTAAGAGTAAAAACGAATCCAGACTGAGATTTCGAGTCATCTCGATCCGTTTGGAAGCTAGCATCTGCGTAACCGATTGCGCATAGCTCAATGTCGCCTCCATAAGTCAATACCCAATCCTTAGTCCTCCGTAGGTACTTAGGGATATTCTTAACAGCCATCCAGTGTGTTTCACCTGGATTGCCTTGGTATCGACTTGTCATACTCAATGCATATGCCACGTCTGGACGTGTGCATATCATGGCATACATGATCGATCCTATAGCTGATGCATACGGAATCCGACTCATGCGCTCGACCTCTTCCGATGTCTTTGGTGCCTGAGCTTTACTCAACTGCACCCCAGAGACCATTGGAAGGTTCCCCTTCTTGGAGTTGGTCATGCTGAACCTCTCAAGAATCTTATCTATATAAGACTCCTGACTGAGGGATAACATCCGTCGTGATCTATCTCTGTAGATACGGATCCCCAAAATTCTTTGTGCCTGGCCCAGATCTTTCATCTGGAAATGGTTCTTTAACCAAACTTTTACCGAAGTTAAGAGAGGTATGTCATTCCCAATCAAGAGTATGTCATCGACATACAATATTAGGAAGACAATCTTGCCCCCACTCGACTTGATATATAAGCATGGTTCCTCGACCGATCGAGTAAATCCATTCTCTTTTATCACTTGGTCGAAAACGATGATTCCAACTCCGAGAAGCCTGCTTAAGTCCATAAATGGAACGCTTAAGCTTGCATACTTTCTTAGGATTTTTAGGATCAATGAAACCTTCGGGTTGTACCATGTACAACTCCTCCTCCAAATAACAGTTTAAGAAGGCGGTTTTCACATCCATTTGCCAAATTTCATAGTCATGAAAAGCGGCAATCGCTCAGATTATCCGAATGGAACGCAGCATAACTACGGGTGCAAAAATTTCATCATAGTGCAATCCTTGCACTTGAGTGAAACCCTTTGCCACTAGTCGTGCCTTGTAGGTATCTGGTTGTCCTTCTACAGATTGCTTTATTTTGTAAAGCCATTTGCACTGAAGAGGCCGAACCTTATCAGGTAAGTCAACCAGATCCCATACGTCATTCTCATACATAGAGTCCATCTCGGATTGCATGGCATCAAGCCATAGCTTAGAGTCGGAACATGTCATGGCACCTTTATAGGTAGCGGGTTCGTTTCTCTCAAGGAGTAAAACGTCATCACTCTCATTCTCCTCGACCATACCAATGTATCTGTCTGGAGGAATAGAGTGTCTACCCGACCTCCTAGGTTCCAAAGGAATATTAACCGCAGCTGATGATGAAGGAACAGTTTCCTCCATTGGTTGCTCGGTTGTTGGTTCTTGAATCTCCGACAGTTCGAAGGTTCCATTACTTGTCCTATTCTCGAGAAATTCTTTCTCTAAGAACGTCGCACTAGCCGCAACAAAAACTCGATGTTCGGTAGGCGAGTAAAAGTAATGACCAAACATCCCTTTTGGATAACCAATAAAGTATGTCTTGACCGATCGTGGGCTGAGCTTATCGTCAGGTCTCCACTTGACATAAGCCTCACAGCCCCAAACCCGAATAAAGGACAAGTTAGGGACCGTTCCCTTCCATAATTCATATGGAGTCTTGTCTACAGCTTTAGACGGACTTCGGTTAAGTATTAGAGCAGCTGACAAAAGAGCATAACCCCATAATGAATCAGGTACAACCGTGTGACTCATCATGGATCGAACCATATCAAGTAATGTTCGATTTCTCCGTTCGGACACACCATTCAATTGTGGTGTTCCAGGTGGAGTTAACTGTAGTAACACACCACAGTCTTTAAGGTGTCGATCAAACTCCTTCGAAAGATATTCGCCACCACGATCCGAACGTAGTGCTTTAATCTTTCTATCCAGCTGGTTTTAATTCAACCTTGTTCCTGGAATTCCTTGAACTGTCAAAGGACTCACTTTTATGCTTCATTAAGTAGACATAACCATATCTACTACTCGTCCCGTGAAAGTGAATAAAATATCTATAGCCATCTCTAGCGTTGTGACATAGGTCCACACACATCAGTATGTATGAGTCCTAATAGGTCAGCAGCGCGCATTCCAACACCTTTGAAGGAAATTCGAGTCATTTTGCCTATGAGACATGATTCACACGCGCCAAAAGATTCATAGTCAAATGGGGAGATAGTCCCATTATCAATGAGCTTCTTCACGCGTTTTTCATTTATGTGTCCCATACGGCAATGCCATAAATAGGTTTGATCTTTGTCACCAACCTTTGCTTTCTTACTACTCACAGATGAGAACCACAACCAGTATCTAGTACCCAAGTTCCGAAACTTGCATGGTTGATCTCAATCATATGAATAAAAGAAGAAGACATACCAACAGGAGAGACGCGGCGCTTTATGTCCTCACGGTACACGAGGCAGTGCCTCCTCCAATGCCCAAACTTGTGGCAATGGTGGCACTCCACGTTACCTTCATCGCTCTTTGTCTTGCCTTGTGAGCTACCGCTAGACTCACCAGGCCCACTCTTGCCTTGCCCTGGCTTTTTGAATTTCGGCTTCCCTACAGCTAGGTTTGCCTTAGCCTTGCCCATACCTTTGCCCTTGTTGGCAATCATGAGAACGTCCTGTTTCAGACTCCCACTCAATTTCAGATCACTCTCTGTCTGTACAAGGAGTGAGTGGAGCTGATGAAGACTCTTCTGCATATCATTCATATAGTAATTTGCCCTGAAAAGGGCAAAACCATCATGAAGTGAATGAAGAACGCGGTCTATGACGATCTTCTCATCGATTTTGCAACCAAGTGCCTCCAGTTTCTCGACATTCTCAATCATGTCAAGAATGTGTGGGCTAACTGCTTGGCCCTTCTGGAGTTTCGCTTCAAAGAAGCGACAGGTATGCTCATAGCTAACGATCCTCGGAGCTTTCGAGAACTCGTTAGAGAGCGTGGTGAAAATCTTGTTTGCACCATGGGCAATGAATCGTCTTTGCAAATTTGATTCCATTGAAAAGATGAGTACGTTCTTTATCGCACCCGCCTCCATTACGAAATCACTATAAGCAAGTGATTCATTTGCTCCTACATTGGGGCCTGGGTTGGCGGTAGTGGCTCAGTCAAGTACTTGAGCTTACCGTCAGCAATGGCAGCATTCCGTAATGCCGCCTCCCAGTCCGCAAAGTTGGACCCGTTATTCTTCAGTCGCGTTGACTGATTCATAGTGTCCATGAACATCTTAAGCCAGGACTCACGTCCGAGCGTGGCACTTGGCATTGGGTCATCAGTATGGCCAGCCATTTGTTATTAGCAGTTTATATCTGAATATATGACTGTGGGAAAAATAAATATGATAAGTTTCATCGTTTTAAAATTTGAGTCTAATGAAAAACAGTTTAATTCGATGACTCGTGCATTTATACAATTGACCTCCCTCAAGAATTATATAAATGATCCCAAGACTCAATTTCTGTAAATTGATAAGCCAACCTTTTGGCTAATTCTACCTTTAGAATTCTCGGTCGATAAATTTCTGTAAATTCTATCTTATAGTCCATTATAATCCCGAGATATTACTCGTACTATAATGTTGAGATAAAATAGGTCAACACTCACTACTTACCCAACGTAGAAGGGGTCATATTATGACTTCCGACGAAGAAGGGGCTCATAGTAGTTTTCCCTATAAAGACTAGTCTCAATTTTATTTATAGGGGAAGGTCCCATCATCTTAACTTAAATTCATTTTAAGTGAACGAATGTCTAGCAACTCGAGAATGATTTAACTAAGGTGATGGCCCTAAAAGCGAGTGACATCCGTATGTCCATGATTAAAATATTCAACCTATATGAATCATTTTACATGCATTTTATCAGGTGGTTTGGTTTAGGCGGAATATGATGCAATTATCTATCATGTGAAGGAAAGACAAACGAGAATGAAAAACGTAAAAGAAAAACATGTCCTAGTGTGGCCTATCCTACCAAAAAGAATAAAATACAACTCGGAATCCAACAGATTGGACCCTCGAAGCTTGACTTTATCACCCTTCTTGGTCCAAGCAGCGGGAGTGAGCTCCAATCTCAATCTTAAGTCTTCTTTGAAATTACAATAAATAAAATTACATATAACCTATTTATTACAAGCTAATTTCAAAACCCAAAACTAAAATAAAGGAGATTCGAGATCTCAAAATACATCCAAGACTGTGTTACCATCATTACGGTAACACAATCTACTAAGGCCACACTAAGTTACAACTGATTGTAAAAAATACGTTAAAAATTCATTCAAACATTCCCAAAAACAATATAAAAGCATCAACTAAAATAAAACATACAAGACATAATACAGTTATTACGATGTTTTATTATCCAAACCACCATTTAACATAGATTATAATTATGTGGTAATTCTGTAATCACCCACATCAATTACAATCTCGATTCATTTTACTGATAAAATGAACTATCCTAAACATTTCAAACTGCTTTAAAATGTAAGATATTAAGCATATGTGAACCGATTCACATTAATTATACACAATCCGAATGATGTACAATTAAAGGCCAAAAACATGAACACGAAAAAAAACAGAAATTTTTCAGCATAAAAATTTTTCGGCAAATTTTTCAGCAAAAGGTCCTTATCGACAAAATAGGGAAAAATTAATATCCTTTCTAATGATAAACTCATCCAACATCATTTTCATTTTCATTTTAATCTAATCTTTATTAAATTAAAACATCTACAAATCTATTCTATGTTATTTCAACAGATTAAAATAACAAAATAAATCTAAATGAAAACGAATACGAAAGGAAATACGATTCAGTAAAGTATTCGATCGAGAAGAAAACTCGATCAACTAATTCTTCCTAGTCGACAAACAGGGACCTCGATCTAGTATAAACATCACTCGATCTAGACACTAAAGTCCTCGATCGAGCAAGCATACCAGTCGATCGACCAAAGCTTTTTAGAAATCTGCTCGATCGAGCAAACACAAGTGCTCGATCGAGCAAAACACAAAGAAAACACTTCGATCGAGCAAAAACAGTTACTCGATCGATCAATACCTTTTAGAAAACAGCTCGATCGATCACATAACAGTCTCAATCGAGACTAAAACTCTCAAAAACAACTCGATCGAGACACTAAAGTCCTCGATCGAGTCAAACACACAGCGGATGAAAACAATTTCGATTTATGAAATCAAATTAAAACAATTTCGTGGCCTATGCTCTGATACCACTTGTGGGAATCCGTATTACCACAATACAATTATTATAGGATTATAACGAAATAGTAATAACTTGATTATACTAGTCATAAACGAAAACAAAGAAAAGGTTTAGAAATCAACCTTCGGTCCTAGCAATCGGCGTAAAGAACAGAGATATCAAGGTAGATATCCTCCTAATCGTTGCACCCAAGATGCTCCGAGAAATACCCTTGTGTTGCTAGAAGTTATCAAAAATTACTGTTAACTTTTGATTTGTGTTTATGTCAAAAGTTACTGTTAACTTTTGTCAGTTTGTGTGATCTGTAGATGGAGGCTGCCTGAGAGAATAGAAAACTAGGTTTTGGAATTTTTACTGTTATTCTCTCATCTCTCCTCACGGCACCTTTTTGGATTTCTTTTATATGAGGAGATTTGGTCTCCTCAAATAACAATCCATTGACCCGAAAACCCGAGTGTATCTGGATACCGTGTTTCGGTCATTTTAGCTTCCAATATAATGTAATATCTTATAATCGTCGTTTTACATGGACCGACATTATAATCCGTCATTAATTATAAATATCCGTATATTTATAATTTGCCAATTAATTATAACGGTTTATGTTTAATTAGCTTACATTATATATTATAATTAAATATAACTTTTTATATTTAATTTTACGAATTACAGTTAATTCGTCTCAGCTAACTTTCGTCTCATCATCACATTGACTAACCTTTTAGTCAATTACACTGACTAACCTTTTAGTCATATAATAGGGTATCAATATGATTATTTTCTCAAATAATCACATCTCTCAAACACATCCTATAGGTGTGACTTTTAGGGACCAGTTGATCACCGCCATCTGTATGACAATAACGTCAAACTTATCTAGCAAGCCAACCGTTATTGATAAACGTTAATCAACTGATTATAATACAAAGTATACCCTGTGAACCTACAGAGATTTATTTATGTTATTGCACTAACTGGAGGACACTAGCTCCAACAACAGACACAGTGACTGTTACCTCTGAAGTTGAGACTGAATTTAAGAGATTAAGGAAATTAAACAGAAATCTGACTAATGAACTTGATATCCTTAAAACCTCTAGCTCTAACTCTACCCCCTCTGATCTTGAAGAGATTAACACCTCCTTAGTCTTCCAAATTTCAAAAATCTCAAAGGAGCGTGATGATCTCATCAAAGATCTTGAGTTGTCTAAAACTGAAGTAGTCGACCTTGAAGAAAAAGTTGAAAGTCTGAAAGTCACAATCCCTCTGTCTGTTGCCTCTGACATTGAAAAGCAAAGCTCATCCTCTCATGATCTTGTCAAAACTTTAACCACTGAGAATGATCGACTCAAGGTTGATCTCAATGCCTTCAAAGGGGAAATTAGAATCCTTCATGAGAAACTTGTTAACATACAACATGAAAAAAACAAGAATTGCTCCTCCGACCCTAAGGTCACTCAATTGAACTTTTGCATCTCCAACCTTAAGATTGACATTGAACAAAAAATCAACACCATCATTGACTTAAAATCTAAATTTGTTGTGATAAAAAATGATTTGGACATTTCTAAGGAAAAGAACAAGTTGCTTTTGGCTAAAATTGAGAAACTTGGCAAGGATCTTAATGAAGCTAAACATGTGTCTAAAAAATGGGAAGGAAGTCAAAATGTCTTGAATTTTCTCACTAGTCAATCCAAGAGGTGTGATAGAGTGGCTGGTCTGGGTTTTAAATGGAACAGTCAGTCGCACTGTTACATTCAAAAACCAGATCCTAGCAAAACTGACTTCCGAAGAAGGAAGTATGTTGGTCTTCCTGAATACATCATTTGCAACTATTGTGGAAAAACTGGTCATGTCTTTAATGCTTGCAAAAAGAGACATAATGACATTGAAAGAAATATTAAAGTTGTTAAGCAAATATGGATTCGGAAAGATCTCCTTAAGCAAGTTGGTGGTAAGAAGGGACCCAAAATGATTTGGGTTCCTAAACTTAAAGTCTAATCTCTTGTAGGGCTTGGTGAGAGGCGGCCGCAATTGGTACTTGGATAGTGGATGTTCTCGTCACATGACGGGAGACAAAAGCCAATTTCTCTCACTTGAATCTTATGATGGTGGCACGGTAACGTTCGGTGACAACAAGAAAGGTGAAGTAATAGGCATTGGGAAGGTTGGTAAGTCATCGTTACTTTGTGTCGACAATGTGCGGCTTGTCAAAGGTTTGAAGCATAATCTCCTTAGCATCTCTCAATTATGTGACCGTGGTAACTTGGTTGAATTTAGTGCTAGTCTTTGTCGAATCATTGATGCCACAACCCATGAGGTAATACTTGAAGGTAGACGAGTGAAAGACGTCTACCTAACCGATTTAAACACTTTATCCGGACATACTATGTCTTGTATGAGTGTAATGAAAAATGATCCTTGGTTGTGGCATAAACGATTTGGACATGTAAGTACTAAGACTCTCAATGCTCTCAAAAGACTTGACTTGGTTGAAGGATTTCCTAACATAAAATTTGATCTTGATAAAATTTGTGATGAATGTGCTAAATGCAAACATGTTAGAAGTTCCTTCAAATCGAAAAAAGTTGTGAGTACCTCTCGTCCACTACAACTCTTGCACATTGATTTATGTGGACCCATGAGAACCCGTAGTAGAGGAGGGAGTCGCTATGTGTGTGTCATTGTTGATGATTATAGTAGATTTGTTTGGGCATTGTTCCTAAGTTCCAAAGATGAGGCATTTGATGAGTTTTTAATTTGGTTAAAAAAGATTCAAAACAAACTTGATTTAAAACTTGTTTCCATTCGAACCGATCATGGAACCGAATTTAAAAATTCATCATTTGGTGCTTATTGTGATGACAATGGTGTTGATCATAATTTCTCCGCCCCAAGAACTCCTCAACAAAATGGCGTTGTTGAATGCATGAATAGAACTCTTGAAGGCATGGCTAGAACCATGTTATTGTGTAGTAAGCTTCCTCGAAACTTTTGGGCCGAAGCTGTAAACACCGCTTGCTATATTCATAATCGAGTCATGGTAAGAAGTCTACTCAATAAAACACCATATGAATTACTACGTGGAAGAAAGCCCAACACTTCATACTTTAGATGCTTTGGTAGCAAATGTTTTGTTCACAACAATGGTAAAAATAATTTAAGTAAATTCGATCCACGTAGCGATGAAGCGGTTTTTATTGGCTATTCTAATCATAGCAAGGCCTACAAAGTTTACAACAAGAGGACTATGTTGATTGAGGAAAGTGTACATGTCATTTTTGATGAATCTAGTCTCTTTGAGCAGGTACAAATTGATGAGGAAGATGATGAATTCGAGATTGGGCTTGTGCGAGAAGACTTTGTGCTTAATCAAGAAGGAGCCTTGAACAATTCGAATATCATTGATCAGCAACAGACGCAGAGACTGTTACCTGTTACAGACAGCATCAACTCAGGGGGAATCAACAGTAACTCTGCTACTGCTTCTACCTCCCAGACTGTAACAGTCCCTCTGACTGTTGAACAGGGAGAGTCCTCCAACTCTGATGAAGGACCAACATCCGACCAGGAAGTAACAGTCACTCAGACTGTTGCTGTTGAAAGGGAAGAAGTCCCCTTCGTGCCAAAGAAGTGGAAACATCAAAACTCACATCCTTTGTCAAATCTGACAAGTGACATCAGATCTGGAATAAGAACAAGAGCCTCTCTCAACAACTTCTGTGCACACAATGCATTTCTCTCTCAAATTGAACCTGCCAATGTAACAGTCGCTCTGACTGTTGCTGACTGGGTAATTGCAATGCAAGAAGAACTCAATCAATTCAAGAGAAATGAGGTATGGCACTTGGTCCCTAGGCCACCCAATCGTACCGTCATTGGTACTAGGTGGGTCTTTCGCAACAAGCTTGATGATTCTGGAGAAATCGTAAGGAACAAGGCTAGACTAGTGGTGCAAGGTTACAATCAACAAGAGGGTATTGACTATGATGAAACCTATGCACCTGTAGCTAGACTTGAGGCCATACGATTACTTATTGCTTTTGCGGCTCACAAAGGCATTAAACTCTTCCAAATGGATGTTAAAACCGCTTTTCTAAATGGCTATTTAGAAGAGGATGTCTTTGTTGAGCAACCCCCGGGGTTTTTGGACAATGATTTTCCTAATCACGTTTTCAAGTTGGACAAAGCTCTTTACGGTTTAAAACAAGCACCCCGTGCTTGGTATGATAGATTGTCAAAATTCCTACTTGAGAACGGGTTTAGAAGAGGATCCGTGGACAAAACCATGTTCTTAAAGTCACAGTCTGATGGACTGTTGATTGTGCAAGTGTATGTCGATGACATCATTTTTGGTGCTACTAATGAGCTTTTTTGTGTGTACTTTTCGGAATTAATGAAATCGGAATTCGAGATGAGCATGATGGGTGAACTAGGATTCTTTCTTGGACTTCAAATCAAACAAACCAAAGAAGGAATCCTAATTCATCAACAAAAGTATATTAAAGAAATGCTTAAGAAATTCGGGATGACGGATGCTAAATCATACTCTACACCTATGGTATCTACTTCCAAGTTGGACAAGGATGAAAATGGCAAAAATGTAAGTGACAAGGTGTATAGAGGTATGATTGGATCTCTTCTTTACTTAACCGCTAGTCGTCCCGACATTCTCTTTAGTGTTTGTTTATGTGCTCGGTTCCAATCAAATCCGAAAGAATCCCATTTCAAAGCCGTCAAACGAATTCTTCGATATTTGATTGGAACCCAACATCTCCACTTGTGGTATCCGTTGTATTGTCCCCTTGATCTTGTAGGATTTTCCGATGCCGACTTTGCGGGATGCACGGTAGACCGAAAGAGCACCTCCGGGATTGCCACGTTCCTTGGACCTTGTCTCGTTTCATGGGGTTCAAAGAAACAAAATACGGTAGCTCTTTCAACGGCCGAAAGCGAATATGTTAGTGCCGCTCATTGTTGCTCACAACTTCTTTGGGTACGACAACAACTTCAAGATTTTGGTATGATTTATGACTCTATTCCTATCATGTGTGATAATACTAGTGCCATAAACATTTCCAAAAATCCCATTCAACACTCTAGGACTAAGCATATTGAGATTCGTCATCATTTCCTTCGTGATCACGTAGAGAAAGGACATATTAAGCTTATTTTTTGCAAAACCGAAGATCAAATAGCGGATATTTTTACGAAACCACTAGCAAGAGAACAATTTGAGAAACTTCGGTTACAAATTGGTTTAATTAATTGTATGTAATTCATGTGTGTGTGTGTGTCTAAACCCTTGCATGATTGACGAGAATTGGCATGTAAGTATACTCTTCTTTATTCTAATTCACATATGTTTCAATTTGTCATGATTTTCCTGCACATTTTGGTACTTAATTGCATACTCAACACTTGACTATCCTATGTTCAAAGTTACTGCCACTTATCCCATTTACCCCTCAAAAATAAAACCCTTCAATGTCATATCAAACTCATCATCCAAAATACCCTTGAATCCACCAATTCCCTTTTTCTTCTTCACTCAATAACCCCGTCATTTCCGAGTCACCTTGTGTTCTACAACCACTCCAATCATCAAAACCAAATCTTGCTCAAAATGGCCTCATTGATCCGTAAGAAAGTTCAAACCGACACAAAACGAGCGAATGAAATCCTTCTGGTCTATGCAACAGTCGAAGTGAATGTGACATGCAGACAGGTCTATGCAACGGTCCAAGTGAATGTGACATACAGACTGGTCTATGCAACGGTCCAAGTGAACGTGACATCCAGATACTTATTTGTCAAAGTTAATGCAAAATCAACCTCCATAATCTTATGCTCACAAGATCTGCCACTTTGTCCAATATACTCAAGGATCGCAAAAAAAAAAAAAAAAAAAAAAAAAAAAAGCTCGACTTATGGTATTTCGATTTTGATAATGCTTAAGGCCAAAGGATGTTTGGTGCAAGAAAGTGTGGAATCGCAAGGATTGCATGATCACATGAAAATTTAGGGAAAATGATGTTGAAAGTTATTAAAGGGAAGCTAAGGGATGTAAACTACACCACATCCAAAATGCTTAAAGTGAGCCTCTTATTCAAAGGGATTTGATGTGGGTGGTGGTGAACACAATGGTGAAGACAATGGTGTAGACAATGGTGCCGTTCTTTTTGCCTTGACTTGGATGATACCTTTTTACTTTGGTGGTGTAACATAAAACTTGCCCCTTTTTCAAAACTTGTCTTTCCTTGTTGGTGGTGTAACAATGAACATGTTTTAGCTTTGTTGACTATGTCATTTTGACCTATCTAGTGCGGATTTTGTGATATCTTGTGCATTTGTGTTCTGTGTCCGGGATGAGTATCATTGCCCCTTTGATGATGTCAAGAGGGGGAAAAGGCTAAACACACACTAGATAAGCATATCATTGATTAAACTCTTGCTTGTCGACTTAGTAGAATTATCTTGCTTACTAACTCTCTTGGTTTTGTTTGTCATATGCTTACTACCGTCACTTTTCTATATGTGCTATCATTGAAATCATTTGCCTTGGACTAAACTTTTGAGGGGGAACTTATCTTTAGATTTATGTGTTCTTAAGGCTTGTCATCATCAAAGGGGGAATTTGTTGAGCTAGTTTGATTGATGATGACAAGCCTAACTAATGTATGTTTCTTAGTTAAGTTTTCAGGAAATCTCAAGTCTCCAAGCAAGAATAATCTCCAACCAAGAGTAGATGAAGAGTTGAAATATCCAAGAAGAATTGAGTTGTAAAGAGTCGCCTATTGTAAAGGTAGTAGAGTATGGTACTTACAAATGTAACAGTCTTGGCAACCGTTACCTCACTTGTTCAGTGTAACAGTGAGGACGACTGTTGCACATGTCTGAAACTTTTCAAAGACTTTCTAAAACAAATCTTCCTGCTGCTTTTGAAAAGTTACTTGAACCATTCTTGAAATGATTTTGAACGTAATTTGAAGGTGATAAGAAGGAATCATTTGAAAGTGTTTTTCCTCATTTGCACAAACAAACTTTTTCTCAATAAGAAAAGCAATGCTTGGCTTGTTCCCAAATGAGTTTGTCAGACTTTCACCCAAGGGTAAAATGTTTCCTGCATCTTGAGCAGCCCACTTCTCTGAGACATTTTGTCACTTGTGAAAGCTTTGTGCAGGACATTCACTTTGCCCACTTGCTTGAGAATGGACTTTCTCAAGGCCCTTCTTTAACCTTTTCAAATCACTTCTTCCTCTATAAATAGAGAGCACACCTCTCTCATTTCTTCAAGACTTTCCAGAGAAATCAAACTTACTGCTTTGCAAATTTTCTTCAAAGTTCTTAAGCTTTTAATCTTTGCAAACTTTCTTCAAAGTCTTCAAAAATTACAGACATGACAACTGTTGCGTTAAGTATTGTATTCTTCTATCTAGAATAGTTAGATCTTAATGAATTCGCCTTCGTTCTTTCCACAAGAACAAAATCAGGGAATTTGATCTTGTAACTTTCTTAGAAGAAGAGTCGAGTTTAAGACGGAGTAGTCTTAAATTCATTTCGCAACCGGAGTAGGTTGTTGGTCCTTTTTATTGTAAGGGTCTTAGGTAGTCGGAGTAGATTACTTAATTGAATCAATAAGAAGAAGATTGGACGTAGGCCTTTCAAAATGGCTGAACCAATTCAAAATCCTGTGTTATCTTTCTTATTTGTTTAAATTCCGCTGCACTTTTCTTTACTCGCTTGTTTCGCATTTCTGTCTAGTGCAACAGTCTCGGATACTGTTACTTTCGTATTGTAGCCTTTACCTCATCTGCTAAAACGAACAAGTAACAGTCAGACTCACTGTGACATTCACTTTACAGCAACTTTATATCTTAGCAGTACACTCTTGATAACCTTGTTCATTCAGTGTATCCATTTGTTCTTCTTGACAACTATCAACTTTCTTTAAACAATAAAGATTAAGTTGAAAATTTTAAAGTGGTACCTAATTCACCCCCTCCCCCTCTTAGGTACTTGGAATCCAAACCCTTCAATGTTGTAGCTAGCGGAGCAATTCAAGTGACTTTTGTTTCATATATGTATAAAGATCAAATTTATGTAATGTACTTCCTCCGTCTCAATCATTTGTTTGCCTTTGGTTAAAATACTCCTCACAAAGAATAAAAAAGACAAACAAATGACCGGGACGAAGGTAGTATCAAGCTTGTGCTTTATGACAATAGCGTTAATGCTTCGGTCGATGATGCATTTGGAAATTAAACCCAAAATAGTTGGTCTACATGTATAAAACTGTTTTCACAACATTTACAAAGTTTCCTCGGGTTGAGTGTTATGCTCGGTTGTTTCCTCGTCTTTCCCGATCGTTGTTGTTGTTGTTGTTCACCCTTGCTCTTCTCCTTCCTTCCTTCCCTGCTCTGTTTGTTGGTCGTTCTGCTGTGTTTCACATTGACTTTGTTCGGACATTACCAAGGAGGTGTTCCCTCCTTCCCTGCCTCCCTGGTATGTTCTCGATGGTGACACGGATGATTTATTAACAGCAAATGATGTTTCATCCGTTGCCGAAACTCCCGAAGAAGACGATGAAGATTGATCACCACCCGCCCTATCGACACCGCCAATTCACTGTAAAGGTAAGTAAGGTAATTAAGTAAGGTAAGTGAAGAGCTACATGGTGGGATTTGATTCTTTCGAGATACAAAGGCATACGAATTAACGGGGAGTGATTTATCCAAGGTACCAAATGGATTTGTCCAAGGCAATCAGTTGTCCAATGAAGGCAATGTCCATTTACACTAATTGCCTTGGACAAATCATTTTAATGCCTTGTATAAATCGCTAGCCGAATTACCGTAATTTGAAAAATGATATCAAATAAACATAAATATTTGATATCGTTTTAAATGAGTTACATTATTTTTGATCAAGCCCTTGTTATATTTATTTCGTGTTTTTTCCTATTATTAGTCACGAAATAAATTATAACAAAAAAAATTAACTAATACCGCTACACTTTACATCTTTACAACAATAGTTAACCAAAAAAAACCTCTCAGGCCCGCCCAGCTCGCCAGCCCACCCACGTACAAGGGCCGGTTCAACGTCACCAATCCCAACGTTACCCAGCTCGTAGTGTGGGCTCGAGCTCTCCTCCCCCAACCCAGGCCAGCCCGTTGTCCAGCTCTGCTTCTAGGTCATTTTTTGGGTCTCGGGTCAGCTCATTCGGGTCGCGTCAGTTTTGCCAGGTATATATACTCCGTATAACTTATAGTTGATCTTATTTCACGTTATATATCATATTAACTAACTATTATTCTTACGGAGCATACAGATACACTTTTTTAAAATAATGTATTTGCAACTTAGCTTTATAAATAATGTCGAAAGAATCAAATCCCACCATGTAGCTCTTCACTTACCTTTGCTAAACGTATTATTGAGCTATTAATGTCGTATGCCTCGAGTTTGCCTGCCTAATGTTGTGGACTATAGTTTTCCGTATCCTTTTGAACCATGCTATTTGTGTAGTTTTTTATCGACGGCATTCAGAGACTCGATTTGTGATTTCAAATTACGCTGTATTTTCTTAGAAGAGCTTACTTGATGTGATTACATTTTCCGTGTATTACTGCAACATCTGTTGTCGTCATGTTATACTTGAGTGTCTTGAATATGATTATCATCAAAGATATATACATTTGATATAAAAAAAATTAAATAAAAATCTTTAAGCAGAATATTATATACTTCCAAAAGGGTATTATTGAGATATAAACTTTTTACATTACGGTATCACAAATTCTCATTTAAGACGGGGGTATCCGTCTTAAGCTTAAGACGGATACCATATTCTCTCACAAAATACCCATCAAAGGTGAGTGGAGAGCACATGGGGGGTGCCCACCTTGTCCCCTCTACCCATTTCCTCTCACAAAATACCCGTCGCAAGATCCGACCCGTCACAAGCAAGACTTACTGTTACGGTATATGTATGGTTAAGTTTACAACTTTGACCCCAAACATAAAATGGGAAGAAAATGGAAGAAGGGAGAAAGTGTAACAACATATGGAGTATTTTTTAAGCAAAATATAACAAATGATTAATAAGTCATGTGCAAATGCACGGAGTACAAAATTAGTTCACAACTTATACGGAGGAAAATGAGTTGGGCTAACACCCAATTTCGGCACCACCTAATTTCGACACCACCCTCTCACATGTAGTAAGTGGGGACTTAAGGATGTTATTGGGACGGGGGGGTGGTGGATATAGGCTCCCCCGTACCCAAACCCACCAAGAAACTCTCGTACCCATCCCCGCCCAATCACCCATGGCGGTTACAAGTTTTCAAGACCATACCCGCCCCAACGGGTGGAAATATAGAAACGTACTCGCCCTACTTACCCATTAACTCACTACACCATAATTTTATTCGATAAATGTTTTCGTAAAAGTTGGTTTAATCACTATTAATTTCCAATTTTTTTATTTTATCTTTATAATTCTAGTTTTTTTACCAAAGAAGTCAGTAAAAAACGGCTTGTTGTTATCTTATTAGAAAGTTTTAGCGGATATGTATATAAGAAGTCCCCGGTAAATACGGCTCCGTCCATCACTTTGAAGTGCTCGTGTTTCATATGGATGGCTGTATCCTGCCCAGACTCGGCAGAAAGACCGAGTTGGGTCAAAAGACTTTCCTGGGTTCTCAAACAAAACTAAAGGGTCGCGATCCCAGCCCTTGCTAAAAAGAGTACAAAGAGTGAGTTTCGCTTTAATGAGAGCGGGCTCTTTGGACTGTTTGGATGGCTAGCAAGTGACTTTATCTCCTTGACTGGGATTATAGCTTATTCGCTGCCAGTTGATCAGTTGACATTCTAGAGGAATTCTAACGAGTATCCACTCATTACACAGAAAAAAGAGAACAAGAAGAAAATAAAAGAAGAAATTAATAAACGCGGGATTTTTGCTGTCTTCTGAAAGGGAGTGCTCTTTTGGATACTATTAATTTTTTTATGATTGGCGAGTATGAAGTGGGTAAGACACAAAATTCATCCCCGCTCCATTACCCATGGCGGGTACAATTTTTGTACCCGTACCCGCCCCACCACCCGCCAAAGCATTATCTATATACCCGCCCCAACTACGACGGGTGCGGGGCGGTATCCAGTTGTATCCACTACACTGACATCCCTATGGACCCCTAAAATAATGGGTGTGTGAGAGGGTGGTACCGAGATCGGGTACCACCCGGTGGCGCCCTATCATTATCCTTGTAATGAGCAGATGTAAACTAGCTTAATTGATAATGTCATGAGCGGTGGTACTTAATGACCTAGGTTCAAATCTCATCAGTATCAAAATCGCCTTGTGACTCCCTTTACAAAAAAATTTGAAATGATATTTCTTTTTTATATATTTTTTCTTCATTTAAGTCATCTATTTACTTATTTATATTTTAGGTATTATAATTATGGCAAATGCTAATTCAAGGCGGGTATATCCGCGGTCGTTATGAAATTATTGCAACACCGAAAAGTGTTGCACAATGTTTAATAATGTTGGCTTAAGCTTTAGGTAGCACTGAGTGTTGCATAAAGTCCCGTTACAATAGCCTTACGCAACACTTCCTTACCAAAAGCAACACTTCTTTAAAGTGTTGCACTTACTTCCTTTATGCAACACATTTTTTCAATAGCTAATGCAACAGTTTAAGTGTTGAGAATTTGAGATGCACCATTTTTTAAGGTGAGAAGCAACAATTTTTTCTTTTGTCCAAAAAAATTAGCAAATACTTCAAAGATGTAATAAAACAAGGGTTTTTCTCTTGTGTACCCTCGTGTTTTTTCACTTTCTACTTTATACCCCTCCTTTTCTGTCATCTCTCTAGAATACCCATAAACTTAATTATAAACTATAAAACGTGACCTAAACTTGCTTAGCCGTCTAATGCTCCGTCAAGTATATTATGTGGACTGCTTAGTTGCACCAGGTAAGCAATGACATGGATGATTTTTGATGAATTGGCACCATGTAAGCAATGACATAAATTATTTCAGGAAAAAATACAAATTCAAAGAAATTCTTACTAATTAATGGTGATATAATTCTGGAAAATTATTGAATTGATAAAAAAAGTAGTATTACTCAACTATTTCATAAGAATGGTTAATACAAGAAAAACAAACAAACTTAAGATAAACTTGAAATAAAACTTCATAACCCTTGGCAAACCCAAAATCTCTTCCTTCAAACATAGAACTTGCTCCTTCATCACATCTTCTTTTGATGCATCATCGGCTTCATCTTTCATATGCTATCTTCAACCTTTTTGCTATAATCCAATGATCTTCAATCAACCACATCACAAAATTATTGAAATCTACACATTTAAAATATGCTTTCTTTGAATTATTAATAGACCCGGATATTATAATAATAGCATTTTGCCACACCGATCGCAAGATTGATTCTTAAAATTAAGGCCTTAAATTGGATGGTTTTTCCACATTAAAGATAATGATGTTGACATAAGTACAAAGAGAAAGACGAGAATTTAGGGGAAATAATTAGGGAAATTAAAATTACAAAGTGAAGAAGATGAAGATGTGGAAATAATTGAGGGAAAATTGAGGGAAAATCAGAATGAGAGTGGAGGGAAAACAAAAGAAAGAGTGGAGAGAAAAAAATGCCAACTAATTAAGCACTCCATATCATCAACTTGACGGAGCATTAGACGGCTAAGCAAGTTTAGGTCACGTTTTATAGTTTATAATTAAGGTTAGGTGTATTTTAGAGAGATTACAAAAATGGAGGGGTATAAAGTAAAAAGTGAAAAAAATATGAGGGTACACAAGAGAAAAACCCATAAAACAATTTTCCAATTACAATGAGTCAAACCTATATACACACCACTTTCTTTGCCTCCTTGAAAGCTAAAAGAATATTGGCAACAATGTAGATACAAGTATAACTCAACATCTGAAGCAGAGTACCGCGGTGTCGCTAATGCTGTCTCGGAATCATGTTAATTGCGTAACTTATTTATAAAACTGCATCGCCCTATTCATGAAGCTACGCTCGTCTACTGTGACAATATTAGTGCCACTTACCCTGCTGGCAATTCCGTTCAACATCAACGAACAAAACACATACATTGAGCTTGATATTGATTTTGTTCGTGAAAAAGCTTCGGTCGGTGATGTTCGTGTTCACCATGTTCCTTCTCGTTCTCATATGACTGATATTTTTACTAAAGGGGTTCCCTCATTCCTATTTGATGATTTTCGTGCCAGCCTCAACCTTCGTTCTCCTTATGTTTCGACCGCGGAGTGTGTTAGAAACTTAGAATATATGAAATATATTGTGCAAATACGTATTATTTCCTTGCCTATATTTATTGTAGTTAATTAGGAATGAGATCCCCTGTGACTAGGATAGAGTTATGTCTAAAGTCTTTACTTTTCATTTCAAAGTGTTCCCTACACTAAAAATTTAGTTATGACCGTCTAAATAAATAAATTAACAAGCTTTAAACACATAAAACTAGCAATAAAAATATAAATCTTAAGAAGTATCTAAAGTTTTTAGTTTTTATTATAGTACTAGTTTTATCCCGTGCAAAATTGCACGGATTTAGTATTAAACTTGTATGGAAAATATTCGATTTAATGCATAAATATTGATATAAAATTTCAATAACTGTTAACTAAAATTTAAACTTCGAACAATACTGCGTATCATTTAGAAATAGTAGAAAAAAATCTAATAAACTTACAAATTATAGTATATTTTGTGTAAACATCATCACCTTGCAAAACACGGTATGAAATACGTCAGAAAAAAGTTTGTAATATCTAGGAGTGGAGAACTTGAGTATTAGACAATAATTATTGACTTATTTCACAAACTGCATTGATTGTAGACTCTTATCAACTATAAAATAAAAAACATAGTATGAATAATAAATTAATATAACTTGACAACTTGTTCATAGTTTAATTTTTTTTCAATTTAAGGTATGTATGTTTGATATATTCGTATTATAAAATAATCTGGAAAATGAAGACAATAAGCAATATCGTTACATGTAACATCGGCGAAATGAAAATAATACGATTATTTCACATTTTAACATAGCAAACTTTAGCGACATGATTTCGGCTCATGTTAGTTGGATGAGTTCTTAATTATACGGATATAATCTATTTTTTTAAGTAGGCCGAACTGAGGAATAAATAAAGGTCAAACACTTCAAATAATCCATCACAAATTCTATTTAAGACGGACATTATCCGTCTTAAACTTATCACGGGTCAAATACATATCAAATCATCCCATGTGTTCCTTGAAAAATTCGAAAAGTTTTGTCTTTATCACCACTATATGGTTTTGTTTGACCCGTGTTAAACTTAAGACGAATAGTACCGTCTTAAGCAGGACTTGCTGAAATCCATATGTACCACCATATGACCAATTTATTAGATAAGTTCAAAAGAACTTTTTTATGCATCTTCGATAAATTTATTAGATAAGTTCTAATAAATTTATCGAAGATATAATTTTTAATGGTTTTATGCTCGTAATTTTGATGTACCAGCATATGACTAATTTATTAGATAAGTTCAAAAGAATCCATATCTAATAAATTTCGTATTTTTCTAAAACCTTAAATAAAGAAGATCAGTTCTAACAATGTAATTTTTGTGGGGTTTAATATTTTTTAAGTTTAAAAATTATTTTTTCAAAAATTTTTTTGATATGGAACATTCTGGATCCATATTGTACTTCATGGATTAACGGTTAAATAGTTTGTTAATGCATGCATTAAGTAATTAATGTTGATATTTTACAAATTAGAATGATATCACCTAAATTCTCTAATATTTATTAACCGGCTGATTTTTAAATAATCTAACTAAAGCGGTGGGTTCTTATGAACTTATTTATTAAATTTTATTTTTTGCTTTAGTAAAGCGGTGTACGGTGAAATTATATAATTGAGTAATTTTTTGTTTTTTGTAATTTTAAATTATTAATTTTCAGGATTTTTGACATATCAATGTAATTTATTATTAATGTAAAGTTTTAATTCATAATTGAGGATTATTAAAAAGTTGCATGTTCAAATTTTTGTATTTCTTTAGTGTAATAAAGCAAACTGATTAATAAAATGCGGAAAAAAGAATAAAGACAAAAAAAGACAAAAAAAATGAAAAAAGTAAACTAACATGATGAGGTGGATCAATGTGGTGGCTCTAAATGTTCTTGTTTTAATAAAATGAAGATTACCTATTGCCGTATTAAGGGGGATGCAGTGGCTACATCTGGATTCCCCCAAATATGTAAATTTTAGTGCAATATAATACGGAGTAGTATCTTACTTCCAATGGTTCAGAGGTGATAGACTTATTGTTTAGTTTTGGAGGTCAAAGGTTCAAACTTCTACAAAGCAATTTAAATTTTGCAGTTTTACATGATTAATGCGCCACATCTTACAATAATATAAAAAGGCTTGTTGAGCCTCCATTGAAGTGACACGTGTCACGTCTCAACTTCTTGCCACATATCACTTTTATAATTAACAAAAAATAATAAGAAGAGGGGGTATAATTGTTGTACTTTCATTTTCTCTTGCCTTTTTGTATACCTTACAAAAAAAACTAAATTTCCAATTAAATATCTTAATTGATGCACATTATCACATCTTCTTTACCAACTCTTTGTTATTTATACATATATATATATACAATAACATAAAAAAGTCTACATTGAGTAGCTAATAGGATGACACATTGTGAGGTACAATATCATGTTAAATTAAAAAAAAATTAAAAATACAAAGGCAAAGTAGTAGTCAATATACTAATAAAGTTGTAAACTTTCATCCCCTAAAACATTACTCAACTTCATAATCACAAACTCTCCCTCTTTAAATCAAAATTAAAAAAATTAAAAAAATAAAAACAGAATATAAAAAGGCAAAGTATTAATCAATATACTAATTAAATTGTAAGCCTCCATCTCCTAAACATTATTATACTTCATAATCACAAATTATCCATCTTTCATACCAAACCTTTCATATCCTACCGTAATAAAACCAACTCACCAAATTTATCTATAAAAGAAGATCGATTGATAAGAAATCTAACACATTTCTACCAAAAAATGACAAAGAACTATGTTTCCTTACCTATATATTTTCATTTGATTGATTTTTAAATATTTTCCCATCTTTCCTTTTATAGCGGGTTATAATCCAATGAGCGAAGGAAAATGAAGATATAAGAGGGAAAGTAGAAAAACGAAAAATCTAACAAGCATTTTTATCATATTGTTTGTTCTTTACATTGGTGAATGTTGATGAAGTGATCAAATTATTATTAACCCTTAACTTTTTAGTCTCATATATTTTTGATATCGATACAATGTTTTGAGAAGTTTTTAATGTATTCATTAGTTGTTAATGTGTAGTGAATTTGTTAGGATTGACATTAACAACATATATAACAAATGCAAGTTTAGTGAAAGTAAAGTTCTTCTCATATTTTTCATGAGTCGGTTAAAAAAAGGTAAAATTATATTTTGCGTGTATTCTGACTACCAAATAGTGAAATATCTTATAATTGTGTCATTTGTAAAGTGAGAATGTTGCATGAGTATCAATGTTTTTATCTATTACCATCTCATTCAAATTGTTCTTATTTTTACAATGGTTGAGAGAAAATGAGTGAAAAATATTTTTGATTCTTATCTTCAAAGAATCAAAATATAAGTATATAACTATAGTTAGTACTATTTACTATACTTTATTAATCATTTAAACATGTAGATTAAGAAAAATATCATTTAGACATCAGAAAAAAAAAAAGATATTATTCGGATACAAAAGTCAAATGAAAATAATAGAGGATGTACAACTAAAAAAAATACTATAGAACGTTGTGAATACCAAACCACTAAAAAAAGTAGTAATTTTTTTTAACATCTATGAATAAAAAATCTAGAAAAGTCCCGTAATTTTCACAGGAAATTAAACTAGTTTAATACAAATTAAATACCTTGATTCATTTGATTGCATCTAATACTACGTTTTGCATTCCAAAACATTCATAAAAATGCATAACCCTGATTGTAAATGTATGCTTTTAATTGAAACCCGGTTTTTCTAATTTTTTTATCTCCTAAAGCTTATGTTAACATAATACGGAGAACTTTGTATTGTATATAAAATAAATATAAGTATTTTTGTATGGGCTAAACTCAATGATATAGATACGCCAATGGTATTACTGTGTGAAATTGGTCTAAGTCTATCTTCCATCACCAAGTCTTTTTGCATCAAATAATGTGTTGGTTGTCATTTTTATTTGTTTGTACTAGTGGGAACGCCGCGTGCGCCGCACGCGGTGGACAACCTCCGTTACTTGTTTTGTCCGCAATGCATTTGTAAATTGTTAAAGATGCGAAATGCAATAAGTAAACATTAAAGTCATATTTTAAATATATGGACAAACCATTTGTTTTATTTATAAATATTTATACATACATAAAATAAACATTGGATATATTAGACATTTATTGTATCTATAGGCGTCTACTGACACTACTATTTTTAGACTGTGATGGATAAAGGTGTTCAGTCATCGCTTGAAAGCGACAACAACTCAAGTTCAGGAGCAATTTCATGCCTGGTTGCTATGTAGTATTTTTGTTTTAGTATGTTATAATTGTGTTGCGATAGTTGTAAGTCGTAGTAGTTGTAGTCCAGTACATCAAATCCGTATAAATCTTTTAGAAATTTTATAGCTTTTCTGGCACAGTTTTGCTGAGATGGCCCTACGAGATTTGAAGATGATCCAATAAACTTAACCGCTTCCGTTGAAGAACTAATTCCACATATGCGAACGTACGCCTTTAGCTCGTCTTCCGTAACGGCATGGATGCCAAACTCCGCAGGAGGTAGGTGGAGTTGTTTTAGTAAGTCGTTTAGGATAATCTTCAAATTTACTTCTAGTGGACATCGAGGTGTTGCTAATGAATCTGAAACAAAGCAACTACTATGTCAGTAAACTGCTTTAATACTTCTGTGTAGGTAAAAATATAATCACACGTACACGTTAAACTGTAATACATATAATAGAAGACGTATGGGCAGAAGAAATACACCCTAAAATCAATATAAGAAATTAAAACATAAAAATAATACCCATTGAAGACTATCTCTGGACAATTACCTTCTATGAAAAAGGTAGTCCATTTTGTGTATTTATAGGCAAACCGATATACATGTAAAATGAGTTGTTGTAGTAGATGTTCTGCCACATAGAAAATACGTGTATCTATATAGTTCATAGCTAAAATGACATGTAATACTATCGTATTTCAGATTGGATTAGTTTTGTTTTTCGGCGTAAGTGGATTTCTATCAACTATAATTTCGTATGAATAAATTACATATATTTGGCGTGTTGACACGTTGAAGATACGTGTATACTTTTTTGTCCCTTTTGCTTTTCTTTACCCAAATGCTATCTATGAATAAAATATATTCCAAATATGATAAGTATTTTTTTTTCGGTTTTTTTTTGTAGTTAAGACTTATTACAGTCACATGGCAAAGTTTCTTTAGAAGATGATATGAATTTTTTTTTTTTCATCAATATGTTTTTTTTAGAATAAGTAACAACACTAAAGTACCTAATGATACAACCATGTACGTTGTTACAATTTTTAGATTGTTTTTCGAATCGAATAAAAATAAATGTTTGAAAAATGTATGTATTCGAGATATTAAATTAACGATCATGATAAAAAAAAATTGCATCCAATTTTAGGAAAAATTGTATGAAGTTAAATAGTTAGTTGCACACAGACAGTATAAATTTTGCGTTAAAAACTAATTGCTAAGACGCGTAGCTGTAATGTAAAATTTAATTAACTTGAATGACAACTTAATATATATTTTTGTATGGTTTATATGTAGAAGAGTAAAGTTAATTCGATTTAAAATCAAATTGGTTATTAGTTAGTTTTTTTAAATAGATATAGGGTAAGTATATACGGAAAAAAATATTTAATAAAATAAATGTTTCAAAAAGCAAAATATATAAATTACCGGAGTTTTTGTAAGTAAACTCGCATCGAGATGTTACTTGTTGACAAACCGATTTATAATATTATCTTTTCGTTGTCATCTACTGTATATGCAATTTAGTTACTGAACATCGTTGTCACGGAATATGAATTTTTAATATTGAGTCATCAGGATGGGAAATGACATGTCTACGACATTTTCATTTGTTATTTTACTGATTAATTATTTCAGAATTAGTTCATACATAAATTCAGAAAAGGTTGTGCAGCAGGAGCTCACCCAAGGGGTCTTGATGATCAAGCCACAAACAAGACAAACCTGACCCCAAGGACCCCTCAGATGGAAGCTCGAGTTACAAGGTCGAAACAACAAGCTATGACAAGCCAAGATCAAGCCAGGCCAAGCCACAACAGTGAGGAAGACAGTCCAGGGCTCAGCAAGTCATGCCAAGCCCCAACACGACCCACATTACCCACACAAGACAGAAACAAAGCCATTCAGGACCAGGCAGACCAATCAACAAACCCTGCACCTAGGAGGTACACCAGGGCATCCCAACCACCCCCACCATGGCCTACCATCAAGCCAACCCACTAAACTACAAGTTTGTCCAGGACAACCTCTTTTGAAGTCTAGCAAAAACTCATGAAACAGACACCCCAAGCTAGAGTCCAGTGAACATTAAGGCAGAGAAGGTACAAGGGCAGATTGTGGTTTCCTTTTGTTTAAGTCAACTTGTCCTCGTCCAAGGCAGGTTTTATCTAAGTCCTAATAAGAGTAGAGAGTCCCAAGGAGGAGCTAAACACCCAGGCAAAGCAGGAAGACAACAAGAACAACAGATTTTCATTTCAGGAAAACTCCAAAACTGCTTTATTTGCTTTTTGTTCAGTCTGTTTTTTGTGTCTTGTGTCTGTACTTTATAGTTGTTGAGCTCGTCCTATTGTGAGGCTCTTAATTAGTGTCAGTAGTAGTAGTTTGAACCCTAAGTTGGCCCTTGGATGATCTGTACATCCAATGGCTCACAAGCTATCAGCCTCCCTATATAAGGAGGTCTTTGTATGTTTGTTTCAGTCAGACTTTTATGAATTGGTCGGTTCTGTCGCGGTCCCGAACAAAAATAATTACCCGCACTTAGGCTAACAACATAAGGAATGTAATTAGAGAAGAAGGGTGTCGATCCTCAGGGAATACGTGTTACTTATGAATTGCTATGGATTGGTTTTCATCTAGATTCGAGTCACTTGAGATGATTGTCTAAACTATTAACATGAAATAAAATGACAAATATGTAAATGACGATATGTAAATGACAAATATGTAAATTGCAAAACAAAAAAACCAGATTATAATTAAACTATGAAATTAGCAAGAAAAAGATGTACGAAATTAAACTATGAAATATAAATACTAAAGTGATTATGGTGATTATGTTAACAATGATTCCAATGACAAATTTTAGGATTATTTGATTAGGTAAATTATAATGTGACATGCTAAATAATACTTTGGTTTTAACTAGATCAATTTTAGTTTGATTTCCTAATAACAACAATATTATGAAAATGATACTAGTGAGATTATAATTCATGATGACTAAAATTGCATAGTAAATCAAGATTAGAGAATTACCGAATTGGAATAAGAGTATATAAGAATGAAAGTAAGAACAAATATCCAATAACAAAAGCTAAGTAAACACTAGAGAAATGCTAAGAAAACTATAAAAACTTGTAAGAAAGTATGCTAAGGTTGATATGAAAATGTATATGATGATAGTAGATAATTGGATAAAAAGATGATTCTTGGATGATTGCATGATCATTGGCTTTTATAGGGATGCATGGCTGCTGATCCCTCTTGCAAATTCGTACCCTAGTCAAAGCATTAAACCACCCATTTAAGCTCGGATTGAAGAAGAGCCAAGTAACGTCTTCTTGCAGAAATACCCGATCGGGTAACAGGTAATCCGATCGGGTTTTTGTGTAAGTCGGATTTTCCGTCTTTTCATCTTAGGCACGGAATCCTATGCCTTAGTCTTTGGTCAATGCATTACGGAATTGGGCTTGGGCTGTTCTTCTCTTGACTTGGGTTGAGTTTTCTTTTAAAGTTCAAAGCCAAAATCCAAATTGAGTTCATTCAAGGAAAGATGTAGCGGAATCGTAATCAAATCGTGAACTGGCTATCATCAATACCTTGAAAACTCGTATCCTAGTGTCTTTGCTCCATAAAGTAGGAAAATATAGCAAAATCGCTTCATTTCCTATAAAACGAGTCAAAACACGCAAAACAACTAGAATAGCAATATTAGCTCGTTAATCACTTAGCAAAGTGCATAAATCGTATAGAAATTGAGCTAAAACGGGGGATAAATCAATACAAAATATCACTTATCAAACTCCCCCAAGCTAAACCCTTGCTTGTCCTCAAGCAAATATAACAATCATAACTAGGACAAGGGTAGCTAACAATGATCAATCCATCATACAAATCTCAAAAAGTAAGCTCTTACAAGTAGATGAATCATAAACCCACAGCAACAAGGGCGAAAGAAAAATGCAAAACATGGTTGAGATTTACATAACGGCGCAGCATAGAAAATATTCTTCGGACCTTTTCAGCTCTTGCATGATCTTTTTGACAATGGACTCTCACGGTACACTCATCACTCAAATTTTTGTAAAATAGGAAATATTTGTTCAAATTTAAAGTGACACTCACCTATCTACAACTTATAAGAATGTGCCCGCAGTCTAGTATGGTAGACAATCCAAAATCATTAAGTAAAACTAATCATGACCAAATTATAATGTAAGAAGCACTTAGTAAAGTAAAGAAGAGGTTTGGGAAATTTGGGTAAGAAAGTGGACAAATGAATTTGGTCATGTGGAGCTTAAAGTCAAGCTAGTAATAACCAAATGTGTAGTGGATACTCAATCCAAATCATACCAATTCCCATCGACAAAAGTCAAAGCCAAAAGCAGCATATTGGCTTATTAAACATTAGAATCAAGATACGACTTCCCACAATTTTCTTTCTTTTCATTCATTCCATGGAAGCGTTTTTCCTCTTTTTCTTTTCTTCCTTTTTGAGCTTTCAATTTCATTTTTTCATTTCTCATCACTTTTCAAAGCTCTTTTTTTCTTTTTTTTTTCACATCAAAACCCGGGAATCAGTAATCCCGAGACAGCTCACACCAAATGGTGGCATTGTCATAACATCGCAAAATCATAGAACACCCCTACACATATAGTTGGTTACTAGCTCAACAAGGGTAGGCAAAGTTATAATGTAGCTAGAAAGAAGGGTGTTTTAGTGAAATGTGAACAAGAGATTGAATGGCTTCAAAATGTAGATCATGACAAAAATACTTATAGAAAATGGAATAAAAACCATACTTATGCGTTTTGATGTAACACAGACTATAAGGAGAAACTACTCACTCCTAAACTGGGATCGGGTTCAGATGTACCGACCACTGGAGGCTCTACCTTACAATATGAGTAGCTTGCCAAAGTCAAGATCAAGCTTAATTAAGTCCAAATGCAATTTCCTACCTACTGTGTACAAGACATCCCCATGAATGCATAATTCCTCATAATAAAACGAAACATCAGCTTATAAAAACTATAAAATGAGAAATGTAAGATGGAAACGATCTTTTCTTTTTGATTTTTTTCGATTTTTCAATAAACTAAAAAGAAACTAAGAAAATAAAAAGAAAATAAACTAAAAAGAAAACTAAAAATCTAAATGCAATCCTAAATGCAGTTCCTAAATGCAAATCCTCCCCCAAGCTAAAACTTCACATTGTCCTCAATGTGCATGCAATTATAACAGAAACAAACCGAGAAACGGCTAATAGCACATGTAACAGAGAAATAATATGAAATTCTAATGGGAAAAGGGCTTAAAAAGAAAACCAAAAATGTGAAAAATAAAGAAAAGGAAAAAAATAAAATTCTTACAAAATGGTTAGCCTCCCCCAAGCTAGTATGAACAAGGGGAGCTCATCATCAAATCACAAAGGCCACTAGCCACGGCCTCTCCTCTCAGAAGGAGGTGGCTCGGGTGCGGATCCAGAAGCATCTGCATAGTGGGTATCATCTGCAGAATGATAACTACCACGAGAAGGAAAGATTCCGGTTGGGTTGCTGGCTCCAAAGGTCTGATACTCTTCCACCTGGTGATCAGGAAAATCACCTCCAACCCTCCAAACCTCTCTACGCCATAATCGGTTCCACAATAATCAGGTCCGGTTCGCGGCACACCTGCACCATAAGCAGCACCATACCTCCCCTCGGGCCAAGCATAAAAAGACGGGTGGGGGCCCTTGGGTCTAATCACACCTTGCCTAGCAAAGTGGTCATATATGGGGTGCAAAGCAAGCTGTTGGTCGGACTGAATTCTATTGACAGACAATGTTAAAGCTTCAAACATGGCGGCTACATCGCCCTCAGCATGGGTCGATTGAGAGGATGATCCAACCTCAGGGCGGCTGGATCTAAGCTGAACAGGGGGGTCAATGGGAGTGATATCCCCAACAGGAAGGTAGTAGGTAGGTCGAGGTAAGATAGCCTCACCCTCTTGTAGTGGACGTCGCTGCCGAAGAAATGGAATTTGCTCTAATTCGGCGGTCAACTTGACCGAATCACGGCCAGCAATCCTCCAAATCATATGGGGGTGAGAAGCACGAAACCAGTTGAGCTGAACAAAGTATGCATAATCTAACCCATTTCCCATCTCGGTGGGAGGTGTAGTCAATGCCCGAAGGTTGGTGGTGGCTTGGTTAAAGCCACAAACTCTCATAGCTAGGTGAGTAATAAGACCTCCATAGACAATGGCTGTGTTCTTGGGATTAACAGCTTTGCTCAACTAACAGCAAAATGATACGGTATACTAACAGACCATGGTTCATCACCATCCACATTCAAAAATCCTCCGAACATTTCTAACTCTACTCGTCTCACCAAATGAGGTTCAGCACGACCCAAAAAGGTCCATCCCATGAATCTTTGCCAGATTCTAATGGCGGGATGATGTATATGTTGGTGTGGGACATGGTCCCAATGAGAGACAGGGTAAGTCGAAATAGCACTCCAAAGCAGGCTAACATCAAAGCCTTCCGGAGGTGAGGGAACAGTATTTTCAGTGGTGAGACCAAAATAACTAGCAAAGTTCTCCAAGTTCATACTATAATCATCATTGAACAAACGAAACCGAACTTGAGGCATAGTGTTTCTATTTCTAGACCGATGCAACTCGAATGAGCTCAAGAATTCAAGAGTTAATTGAGGGTAGGTCTCATAGCTAAAGTTCATGCTAACATGCATACCTAGACCCCTAAATAACACTTTAACATGCTCAAGAAGTTTCATATGCCTTAAAGAAGAAACATTGAGGAACTTTGTAGCCCTCATACCTTTGCTTTTAAGTACGCACCATTTTTGCCATTGCTCCTGTGAGCTAAACTCTACATCCGGGAAACTAGGATCATGCATAGCATTCCCTTGATTTTCGGGTTGTTCATTAGCATCAAGCATTTCAATATCTTCCTCTTGTGCCCTACTACTCTCTCCTTGAGTGGAGGTTCTTGCCCTCTTTGATTTCCTTAGTATAGGTGCCATTTTCTACAAATAACTAGTATTAAAACACTTCATTTGTAAACATAAGTGGATAGCATAAGTGTTTAGAATACTAAGCTTTAAGCACAAATTCAAGTATAGTGACCTTAGTAAAACATTGTCATGCTATCTTTTAAGCACAAATGGATGTTATAAGCATAGCAATATGTTAATTAGGTGAGCAACATATACTTGAATCATGAGTTTGACTATTACCTAAGGTACCAATGCTAATTTATCATAATAAGATCATAAGTTCATAGTATAAGGCATGAATTCAAGCATCATACTATCACTTAAACAAAAGCTCTTAGCATAAAGTAAAGATGAGCATCCAAATTAGCAAATAAACATCCAAATCAAAGTAATCATCCTAATTAATCACTAGAATTCACTCTATAGCATGTAAGAATCATTAGAAATCCAAATTAAACAAGTTTTGCAATCAAAATCAAGAACCCCCAAATTGGAGTTAGGGTTTGTTTATGTTGGATTTCTGAAAAATATAGAGAGATTGAAGTAACTAAAGTAGAAATAACTTACTTGATGATGATTAGAAGTTGCTCTTGATGAACTATAGGAACAAATTTTGCAAGAATAGACTAAGAATTGAAGGTTTTGAGAAAATTTCAGCTTTGAGATTGAAGAACACGGGTATAAGGTAGCAAGCAAAAGGGTAGCAAATGGGTTTTATAGAAGAAAATAGAGTAAAACACGAAACAGACCATTTACCCGATCGGGTAGACATGGATCCGATCGGGTAAGTTCGCTGATCCGGATTTTGTTTCTATTTTCTTTGCCACTTGCTCTTACCTTTTGGCTATGTCCTTGAACATATTTACTAACCTTAGTAATCTTGACAACTTGTGCCAAGGATAGCTTCGTCTTATCTCAATAGGTCCTCCGATTCTAAGTACGAAAATCTATTGACGAAATATGCATAATAACAAGTAAAACGAAGAAAGTTTTCCTAACTATTACAACATAAAATCCAAAAATAAAGAGTCCAAATAAAATAGTCCAAAATAAAAATCATTGTCTAATAAGTAAAAGAGAAAATGCATAAAGAAAAAGAAAAGAAAAAAGACGGGTTGCCTCCCGACAAGCGCATTTTTGAGTCATGCTAGACTTTGTTGTTCTATCCCCCCTTAAGCCTTATGAAGGGATTTTAGCTCCTAGTAGCTGGATTCGTCCTTGAAGTTCCTCATTTACCTTTTTGCCAACACCCATGGCAATCTCATTCTTCATTCTTCCGCAGCTTTGAAAGCCTCTAGGTCGCCATCTCCAACACTCAACACATCCCCCTTTTTGTCAAAGGTGGCACTTGATCCATCTATTTCAAATGTGATCCTTTCTCCTTTCACATCAATACAAACTCCAACCGTATTTATCAAGGGTCTCCCTAATATGATATGGTCATCCCTTTCTCCCTTTGAATATATTACATAAAAATCAACGGGGATGAGGAAGTACCCAATCCGTATTGGGACATCTTCCACAATTCCTGCCGGAATATGCATAGATCCATCGGCAAGTTGAAGGCTAGTACTAGTGAATTTCATTTGTATGGGGCAATGTTCATGATAGACATCAAAAGGCATGACGTTAATTGAAGCTCCTAAGTCACACAATGCACCTCTTACCTTATGAAAACACATTGTGAAAGAGATGTTGAAACAACCTGGATCTTTAAGTTTGGAGGGAATGAGGATTTTCCTTCTTCAAGGTTAGGTTCCTTGTGATTATCCTTGGTTGCTTCTTTTTCCTTAGATATCTTGCCAATCCTTTCTTCTAACTTTGAAAAAGCTTCGTTTGTTGCCAAAGTTGCCTCTTCAATCCTTTCTTCCAATTTCCCTTGTGCTTTTATCATTGACATGATCAAAGCTTCGAGACGAGATGTCTCCTCACGTGTAGGGGCTTTGGTTGGTTTGGATAGTGTTGGATTGTTGCTAAGTTCATGGGGTAACCTATAAATTGTCTCCTTACTCTTTTCATTCCCAAGAGGGTGATCACAAGGTTTGTCACTAATCATGTCAATTGTGACAATTGATGGCACGTCTCTCCCTTGGGCATTTTGACTAGAACTCGATGGGGTCAACTCCTCCACTCTCTTTTGGAGAGATAAAATGGTTGATTTAAGTGAGTTTAAGCCAGAAAAGAAGTATGAGTACATGCGATGTTGGGTTTGGGTTACTTCCCTTAACTTGATATCTACTTTCGCTATGAATTGATCATTTTGAAAAGATGAGTGTTGTGGTATTGTATGAGAGGTGTTAAAGGGTTGAGTTTGGCGAATTTGTGGGTGGAAGGGGTTTAAGGTTGTGAGTTTGTTCCCACATCGTTGAGGTATATGCCCTATCCCACCACAAAGTTCACATGGTGTTGTAATTGAGGTAAATGGATTGAAAACTTTGGGGCGATATAAAGTACTTTTTGGGGTGGTTTCTTTGGATTGACTAGGACAAGCTAAGGAAATTGTAGTGTCAACTTCATTTGAAGTTTCCACTCGACTCTTCTTTCGCTCTCCCCCTTTGGGTTGTGAACCTTCCCCTCTTTCTTTTTGTGATTTGGTTGATAGGTTTGACAAATTGCTTATGAACCTACGGTGAAAAGCGATGACAATCTCTTCCCACTGCATAGGTCTTGTTGCTTCCTTTAAGCGGCGGGTGAACCACCATTTTGCTTCTCCCTTTAGTGATAAAGGAAAAAGTGTTTCTCTAATTTCGTTTTGCGTGATATCCTCCCTCATAAAGGTTTGACAAAGTTCGCAAAAGGTTTGAAGATCATGAGACGGGTTTTCGTTTGGTTTTCCACTAAATTGATTTCCCTCTATGAGAGCAATCAAAGTCAAATGGACCCTAAGGATCCCACTGGCGAGCTCAAAAACCCGGTACCTTGGATCTTCTCTAGTTAGCACCATTTTATCAACCTACAAGAAAAACACAAAAGAGAAAGTTAGAAATGAATTAGGTACGGTTGCACCTAAGAATGGTAGAAATAAAAACCAACAATTCATAAATAAACAAAACCGTGCTCCCCGGCAACGGCACCAAAATTTGATCGGTTCTGTCGCGGTCCTGAAACAAAAATAATTTACCCAGACTAAGCTAACAACAAAAGGAATGTAATTAGGGAAGTAGGGTGTCGATCCTCAGGGAGTACGTGTTACTTATGAATTGCTATGGATTGGTTTCCATTTAGAATCGAGTCACTTGAGTTGTTTGCCTAAACTATTAACATAAAATAAAATGACAAGTATATAAATGACGATATGTAAAGAACAAATATGTAAATTGCAAAACAAAAAAACCCAGAACAGAAGACATACCCGATCGGGTTGTCACGTACCCGATCGGGGAAACCCTCTGATCTGAATATCAACAACTAAATTCTATCTAAAGACGGTATTTAAATGACAATATTGAAAGTCTATCTAACCAAACTAATAAACCAGAGAATAACAATAATATAAACTATCTAGGAACGGAAATAAAAAGACGATAAAATAAACTATCTAGAAGACGATAAAGTAAACTATCTAATATTAGAAATAAAATGAAAATAAAATAAACTATCTAAAACGATAAAGTAAACTAACTAATCAAGTTGATATAGTGAAAGAGAAATACATGTAAAACTAATTAAAAGTCTCATAGATACCAATATTAGAATTACTTATGATTGTCTAGGCCTTGTAGCGGTATATTCCTTCCGGATTCGTACCGACCTTTTAGTGGGTCCTAACGTCCTTTCAGCATGGTTAAGTCACTAAACCCTATTGGTAGTCCTAATTCCTATCCCAACTCTCGTTATAAAGATAGAAATGACTAATACAAACAATTGCTTATGGCCACTAAACAAAGTTATAGAATTTGACACGACCAAAGGAAGAAACAATTTAGACGGTTCAATTGGTAACTACTCTTCTTTTAATTCATTTAACTCGTAAATCATTTCAAATATTACAACTCTATTTATTTTATTTACACAATGATAATTTTACAATATTAGAATTAATCTAATTTATATGATTATGTGATTAAGTAAATTAGCAAGAAAAAGATGTATGAAATTAAACTATGAAATATAAATACTAAAGTGATTATGGTGATTATGTTAACAATGATTCTAATGACAATTTTTAGGATTATTTGATTAGGTAAATTATAAGGTGACATGCTAAACAATACTTTTGTTTTAACTAGATTAATTTTAGATTGATTTCCTAATAATAACAATATTATGAAAATGATACTAGTGAGATTATAATTCATGATGACTAAAATTGCATAAGTAAATAAGATTAGAGAATTACCGAATTGGAATATGAGTATATAAGAACGAAAGTAAGAACAAATATCCAATAACAAAAGCTAAGTAAACACTAGAGAAATACTAAGAAAACTATAAAAACTTGTAAGAAAGTGTGCTAAAAGATATGTAAAATGATAATAGATAATTAGATTATTGTGAAGAAGGATGCTTAGATGCTTGGATGATCATTGGCTTTTATAAGGCTGCATGGCTGCTGATCCTTCGTGCAAATTCGTACCCTAGTCAAAGCATTAAACCACCCATTTAAGCTCGGATTGAAGAAGAGCCAAGTAACGTCTTCTTGCAGAAATACCCGATCGGGTAACAGGTAATCCGATCGGGTTTTTGTGTAATTGGAATTTTCCGTCTTTTCATCTTAGGCACGGAATCCTATGCCTTAGTCTTTGGTCAATGCACTACGGAATTGGGCTTGGGCTGATCTTCTCTTGACTTGGGTTGAGTTTTCTTTTAAAGTTCAAAGCCAAAATCCAAATTGAGTCCATTCGAGGAAAGATGTAGCGGAATCGTAATCAAATCGTGAACTGGCTATCATCAATTCCTTGAAAACTCGTATCCTAGTGTCTTTGCTCCATAAAGTAGGAAAATATAGCAAAACCGCTTCATTTCCTATAAAACGAGTCAAAACACGCAAAACAACTAGAATAGCAATATTAGCTCGTTAATCACTTAACAAAGTGCATAAATCGTAAAGAAATCGAGCTAAAACGGGGGATAAATCAGTACAAAATATCGCTTATCAGATGACTGCTAGTCGATCACATAGGCAGGCTGTATGGGACACTCTGTCCGGCAGTGACCTCTTATAATGTTCTGGTAATTCATAAAGCCTGATAGTGGCGAGAGCTACTATAGTAGTCTTTTAGAGTCAATTCTTTAGACTAGAGACTATTCGCCCAAGTCGACATAGTTTATGATTGACTTTGATTTTTGCCCCAAGCCATTCTGTAAAAAGGGGTGAATGGGAAATTATTGGGTCATAAAGGACTGTGAGTGTACGAAGGGAATAATGCGATAGAAATTGTCCAACCCTTTGTCAGGGTTAACAAATATCTCGAGGCCACTCGAGGAGTAGTGAACTGGAAATGCGTGGCCACGCTCGGAAGGTATTTATGGTAGATAATTCCGGTCAGACAGTTACTCTCTAGATCGAGGAAATCACTCTAGATATAATCACATGCAAGTACGACCTGCAAGACACCTTGCATTGAGTTGGAGATTTAAAATAGGACAAGAGAATTGGTGACGCACACTTGTTGCGAACAAGTGGGAGATTGTTGGAGTAAGTGTCCTCAACAATAGTGCGATCATTTGATTAAATCTTAATAGTAATAATACAAAGGGACGATTAGCATTATAGTCAACTGGTCCACATTAATCGGTAATGATTGGCTTACTAGAGTTTGACATTACTGTCGTATGACAGTAGTGATCAGTTGATCCCTTGAGGTCACACCGAAAGAACGATTCCCTAATCAAGAAAGTTAATTAATTGTATATTGATATAAATTAATTAATCCCTTAAACAGAACAAGTTTATATCATAAGTGAGAATCATATCTTATTGTAATATGATTAAATAAGATTCAATAATATAATTGTTATATTAGAATGCCTAATGTTTATGAAACATTTGAGATAAGCATGATTGGTTGATCATAATTACAATTAATTGTAGATCATGTCAATCAAATATGAGATGACCCATTATATATATATATGATTACAAATTATTACTTAAAGTGTTAAGTTTAATTTATTTAACATGAAATTATATTTAAATTGGTTAAAAACATAATTATATTATAAGATAACATGTCACATGTGTGACAAATGACAAAATGACAAATATAATATGAACTCCATTTTAAGTCACAAAACTGGCTATATGGGTGGTTGGGTTAGGATTAGGCTTTAATGTGTTGCTAATGATGATTAGACAAGATGATTACTAAGACTAAAATTTATAACCACCCTACCACCTTGATTAGGCAAAAAGCAAAAGCATGCCCTCCCTTCCCAAGGGGTGTGCCGGTTGTGGCGAGGCTATTAAGATGTTTTTCTCTTATGATACACAACTTAAACTCATATCAAAACATACAACATCTCACTAGAAATCATAACATACTTAGAAACTTTAGAAGTTTCATAGAACTTGTATTTTCTAGCTTGAACTAGACATTTTTAAGGTAGAAATTTTGAGTGTCATACTTGTTTTTAAGGGTACTTAACTATTGTACTAGTAAATAAATAGTTGAGTGATCTAAGGGTAAGTCTAGGTGCAACTTATAGGAGGGTTCCTACTCTTGGAGCTTTTGGAAATTCATCCTAAATCATCTAGCTCAAGAACAAGTGCAAGAAGTTGTCTTGTACTTGTGCCCATACTCGAATAATAATCAATGTGAGGAACACTTTTCTTTCTCTATTTCGATTTAAATAGTTAGCATGTAACTAGATCTTGAAACTAATTTAAGAGTTAATTAGTATTACTTCAAAAATGTCTTAAGTGTAGGTATATGAACCTAACATTTAGAATTGCATCATGGCATGTAGTTGTATTTAGGTATATAGTTTTTGAATGCTTAATTTGGAAACTTGACAAGCATGGGTAGGCCAATATAGATACTCTTTTTACTTAGCACTTTGTCTTTTAAAATAGATTTGAGACACCCTTTGTTGTGTGATTTTAGTATTATTTCGGTCTATTTCCTAGAGCGTAATCAAGGGCGTGTATTTGACCATCTTTATCACCGCAGTGGTGTGATAATTCCTTGGTAACCGCTTTCCTAGGTGACTCTCAAGGCCATGTAACTTTTCATCATCATATGCCTTATTTACATTTCAAAAATAAAGGAAACATGCTATCAGAAATTTAAAAGTGAGTTCAAACACATTTCAGAAGAAAGGTTGAAATTTTGCCATGTATCTTGTATTGTCTTAGCTTAGGGAGTGCAAAAGAAGATTTCTAGTTTCTTCTAGAGTACCCCACTCCATATGGGGTCACTCTTGATGTTACTTCACTAAGGATTTGCCTATTGCTGGTCTCCGCCGCACAACCTTTGCTAAGCTACAAAAATCCTAAAAGAAAACAAACGGAAATCTCAAAAATCTCAAAAAAATAGAATAAGAACTCAACATTTTGTTCCTTACAATTATTGATGATCACACCTTTGTTGCATGGTTGAGAGGGGACGACCCTTCCTTTCACTTAACGGAGAGGCGTAATTACGATTCTACAATGTCTTCTAACACCATGGGGATCCCACTTTCCACCACGCCGTATCACCCTTGACCCCTTGACGAAGCACCCTAGTGAATGTGAACGAATGTACTAGTTTTACACAATGAGGAGATGATTCACCTCTATAGTCCTAGATTTACTTGTTTTCAAAACTTGTGACTACATAGGAGTATTAATGCTGAATTGTTTCCACTTTAGATGTTTCCTAGCACATGGATGAGGAATGTGACCATTTTTTTTTGTGTAGATGCATCATTGGTTGTTGTGCGTACTTAATTACCTAGGGTTCATCAAAATGTTGGCAAGACCCTACTTGCCTTGCAAGAGGGCATCCTACCTCATCGATGACTTGTTGTGAGTTGAAGGAACACAACAAGGCCCGTTAATTGTCTTGTATTAGTTATGCTATTAGCAGAGTTTGAATAAGGGCCGCGACTTTGTTCATTCTTAAATGGGACAAGTAAGGGTTTGGTTTGGGGAGATTTGATATATTGTAATTTCACCCTATTTTTCCGCCTTTATTTACACTAGGAGCGATGTTGTATTTTTTTATCTTCCTCTAGCACTTTTCTCGCTTTTATCTTGGTTTTGTAGGTAAATCATCACTTGGGGTTGGTTTCTACCTCGTTTGGCATGACCAATAGGATGATAAGCTACATGGAGGGCCCACAACATACCCTAGACGGTCCCACATACCTTAAAGGCCCTACTTGGCGTGCCAAAGTCAACCCGAGTCAAGGCAAGTTGAATCAAGAAGAATGGTGAAGATTTCACTAATGTCACCATGGTGAAACTTTGGTCACTAGTGTGACCAAAGTGTCTCCCATTATGTCCAAAATGTTACCACGGTGACGGTGAAGTCACTAGCGTGAGCAAAAGAGGTAGAAGAGGTGAATTACACAAGTCACGTCCGTGACAAGATTCGAAGAACACAAGTCAGGGTCGTGACATCCATATCACTGTCGTGACAGAGGCCAAATTTCAGCCTTCGCGAGTGTGACTTGCCTGTCACGCTCGTGACCCCTCAAAAGCCTGTCTCTCCTATTTTCTAAGCTATAGATACCCTTCTTGTGTAATTTTAGGGCATGAAACTCTAGACTTAGATTAGGTAGATTAGATTAGATTCGTCCTCCTTAATTAGTTATAAACCGAGTCTTGTAATCAGATTTCTTTGGTTTATTTGTGAAGACTGGTGACAAAATCTTCTTCTTTTTTCAAAATTTTCTATTTAATTATGTTAATCTCATTCCTTAATTAGTTGGTAACTTTCTTAATCTCTTTTATTATCTTGTTATTTTTGCTTTACTTCATTACTTGCTTGTTTTGGTTTATTATGTCTTGTCTTAATTTCTCATCTTATTCCTCCATATTTCTCATGTTAATTAGCGAGTAGTGACTTTGCTAGGATTAGTGGGGGATTATGGGCTTTAATGAGGGTTAATCTATGTTTGTTGGGTTGATTTGTTGATTGTTGTCTTTCTTCCAATTTATGCACACCACAAGTTTGATGAAATGCTTGCTTGACAAACTAGCATGATTCATGTTTGTTTACACATTTCCGTAAAATTGAGAGCCTCAGAATATGTTTTGACTTGCATATAGTTGGTATATCAACCTTGTGTACGTGAGAGCTAGCTTGGTTTGGTATATGGGAGGGATTGTAAGTTTGAGAGCCTCAATCCACCGCGCCAAAGTTTGACTACCCATTGACTATGACCCCGACTCACTAAAACCCAAATTACCCATTTGAACCCACCGATCCTAGACTTTCCTTTTATTGGTTGTTACTTGATTATCTTTATTTAGTCTTATTTTCCTATTTATTTGCCTTTACTCCATGTTCTTAGATTAGTTTCAAAATTCATTTCTATATCGTGACACCCCTTGAGCATAACTAGCTTAGACTTTCAATATCGAATACCCATTGTCCCTGTGGACCGATCCTGACTTGCCACCGTGCTAAGTCTTGTTATAAATATCTTTTGACATTTAAAACGACGCGTGTCAATCCATTTGAACCATAATCGATCAAGGTAATCAAATATCCACTATACAAGCTTTCCAATAACAGCAACATTCCATACATGGCTGTCTCTGAGGCCAAGGCCCTATTCCTCTTTTTGAACAGAAATCTTATCCCAACTAATTAAAGGGGTCTTAATATAATCTGACTTACTATCCCAAAGGTAATTCCTACATATGGAGTTAATCCTGTTCAGAACTCCTTTAGGAATGATAAAAATATTGACCCAATAGCTATAAATTGAAGAAAGAATAGAGTTCACTCATACAAGCATCCCAGCAGAGGAGAGCTTCTAAGTGCTAAAACTTCTAATTCTGCTAATCATTTTTTCAACAAGAACCTGGGAATCCATCTTCTTCATTTTTCCACAAGTAATAGGAATTCCCAAGTATCGAAATGGCAGTGATCTTTTAAAGACTCAAGAAACCTGTAAAATATCAGCTTTATCATTGCATTGCATCCCTTGAAAGTAAGCATTCGACTTGGAGGATTTCATTTGCAACCCAGACGCCTTAGAGAAAGTAGCAAAAGATCTCAATAATACCATTATAGACTATACATCGCCTTTACAGAACAAAAGGAGATCGTCTGCAAACATTAAGTGTGACAATCTCAACAGACAACAGAGAGGATAGAACTTGAAAGCCAAATTTTCAGTTGTAAAGGCCAGAACTCTACTCAAGTACTCCATTGCAATAGTGAATAACAAAGGAGATATGAGGTCACCTTGCATTAATCCTTTTCCTCCTTTGAAGTGACCAAATGTTTCCCCATTCAAGACTAAAGAATAAGAACCAGTCTTGACACACTCCATAACAATATCAATAAATCTGGAAGGAAACTCAAGAGCATTCAACATGTGTTCAGAAAAGAGCAACTCACAAAATCATATGCCTTCTTTAAATCCACTTTTAACATAAATCCAGTAGAGGTACCTTTCCTGTGATATAATCTAACAATATCTGGATAAATTAAAATATTTTCCATAATACTTTTTCATTTTATGAACCCCCATTAATTGTCACTGATGAGATAAGGCAGCACAACCAGATAGTCTATTACACAACAACTTAGAGATACATTTATAGATCACATTACAACAAGATGTGACACCCTCAAATTTGATGAAAGATAAACAAGTAATTTAAATAAATAAAAGATGAGAATACATTTTTAATAGGTTCACTTTAGTGAAAATCGGTAAATTTTAAAACCGGAACCTACCATTAAATATATTCATCAAAACAAAGGTGTCTTAAAGAAAAAGGTTCATAACAAAAAGGAAATAATATTATACATAAGAAGTATCCAAAACGGGAGACATATCTCCCGTATAAATACGGAAATAAAAGAGTGTAGAATATAATACAATCCTAAGAACCGAATATAGGTCCAAGGTAATACTTCACTCGCTAGCTCGTCAATGTACCCAAGTATGCATCACGAACCTGCCAACCGCATTAAATATAAACACGGAAGCCACAGTAAGTGGGGAGTAACTCCGAGTTCTCCCAGCCACGAAATGTCGAGTTTAATAAAACATGAATAACATAAAAGCAATGTATATAGAAAATACAAAACCTTAACATATACGATATGCTTTTCATGTTATGAAACAATTAACTAACATATAACCTAGCATATAAAGGCTAAGCTACTCATGCAAGCTATCATGTGAATAAGTTAACAACCTATACCACGAGGTAGGGAAGCTGGTATGCTAGCTCAGAGGTTACATTTAAAACATGGTCATGATACACTCAACCCTAATCATACAAACCATCATGTGAATCAGTTAACAACCGGTAATCCAAACTCTATCAACCTTAGCCGGCTTGCATCTCAACTTCTAAGATTCATAGAATCATCAAACATGAAAGACCAATACGTCTAGAAACAGGCATAAGTTCTTAGCACCGTCAATAGTCGACTTCTGTAACTCGAGGCTATACCACAAGGTAGGAAAACATCCTAGTCCTAGACTGATCAGACCTAGCGACAACAGCTATTCCATTCCCCGTCTCATGACCAAAAGTACACAAGAATCTCTACTAGGCGACCCCCTAAGCAGAGTTGGCTAGTACTTAAGCTGGCTCAATTCCCAAAGTGGAACTATTAGGCAGCCATGCCCCAACTTGGATATAAACCCACCAAGCCGGGACACAAAAGCTATCAACGGTGAACATATACTCGTTAAAGATAGTGAGGCCTATCTATGACATGGTTCAAGATACTCATTTAAAATTAGAATGGTCAAGACGCCATATACTCATAATTCTCTATGGGTACTTAGTCAACACGACATATATCATACAATCAAACAGTCACGGGAAAACTTCCTATCATGTGACTAATTGCATATAAATCATATTCAAATATCATATCGCCTCATATCTACTAAGGCTCATTCATTCATTAAATAAAACTTACTTGAAGACAAATCCCCGACCCGAGTCCCGCGACGGGTCATCAGTCAAAACGGGGCTGACTAGATCTTAGTTTGACCAAACCCGTTTGGTCAAACCGGCTAGAAACAGAGTCTTAGCCATTTAGGCTTGAACATAAGAATATCACATTCATTTCACGCTATTTCATTTTAATTTCTAACATGTGAATTATTAATTCTTACCAAAACCCGCTTGACTTAAAGAATATCAAATTCAACTACAATCTCGTATTATAATTTCTAACATGTGAGAAATAATAATATTATGAAAACCGTTTAATTAAATAATTTACTTATTAAAATTTCCCACTTGCTAAATATTACAAAACATGATATAATAATAACGATAAACTCAAAAACCGTCACAAGTCCAAGGAGGACTCACAGGTCATGGCTGGACCGAATTGAACCGGCCCTGGACTGGGCCCACGGGCCTGGTTTGGGCCGGTTTTGGTCAACTTTTTCTAAAACCGTTTCTTAATATTTTTCCGCATGCTTAACATATTTAAAACCCGTCAAAACAACAACAAAACAATCAAGTATCGACACAAACCCAAAGACCAACCACGAACCAATCCAGACCGGGTCTGAACCGGCCTGGACCGGCCTGAACTGGGCTGAACCAGCCTGGTTTGGGTCGGTTTTCAGCCACCCTAAACAGCCACCACCCACGGCCAACACCAACAACCACTCTAAATTATTTCTAACATGTTTTAATTAACAACATCCATTTTTAACAACCAATTCAACCATCATTCATACTAAAAATCATGATTATGAACAAATCATCCAACATGTCAAGAACACTAAACATGTTAAAAATTCATACAACATAATAAAAATAACAACTTATCATGTTACTAGTTAAAACCGTAGATAACAATAATATAAACAAAAACAAAAGTATGTAACATTAATTCGTCGAGTAACTCGGAATCGTTACCTTAGCTAGCACAAAATCAAGTAGCACCAAAATAAGAACTAAAAACCCGTCTACTAATCTTCTTCTAAAATATACGAGTCACCAAACTCGTCTTCATAATCTTCTCCTATAAGAAATGACAAAAATAACATTATTAGAATTAAAACTTGATTTCAACAATTAAAGTGTTGAAAACGATTTTGTCGGAATTGAAAATAAAACGTACATGGAGATGAAGAGCGGAGAGGAGACTCTAGAAATATAAGTTAGGACGGAGTTGGCCAAGTAACGAAGGTTTTGTGACGATTTTGCTCAAGAACGATCAAGAACGCTCAAGAACACCAAGAACGATTTTGATTATATTAAAGAAGGTATTAATTAGATATTAAGTTGATTTAATGTAAAATGAAAAGATAGTTAGTGAGTAAAAGGGGGTTGGGCCGTGTAGTTATAGAGGATTACGGGAGTCGGGTTTTGAAATTGTTGTTACGGGATTGACTCGGGTTTTATAATTATATTATGGTAATTGTTTAGATATTATTAGATATTAAGTTAATTTAATCAAATATCTAGATATTATTTAGATATTATGTTATTGTAATCAAAAGAAAGAAAATATCTAATCCTAAGAGGAGGAGGGGAGCCGTGTGGTTGTAGAAGAAATCGGGTCTGTTTTTAAGCGATTTGCGGAGTTTAAGTTGACAGATCGATAAAGTTACAAATATCCTAGATATTATTATTAGTTTAATCAAAAGATCAAAAGATCTAATATGAGTGGAAAATAGGTGACATGGGCGTGTGACTCATGCAAGAGTCGAGTTTCGGGTTTGTTTCGGGACTTAAGTTGACTCGGGAATAGTTAAATGACGTTCGGGGTTAAACCGTAAAACCTTCTCTTTAATTCCGAATAAATTCAAAATAATTATATTAAATTATCATAAATTCAAATAAATCTTAATAAATTAAAATAAATTAAATTTATTATTTTTCAAATATATTTTCGGTCTTTCAAATTACGGGTTGTTACACAAGAAATGGGTCTAAATTTAGTAACAGTTTGGTGCCTATCAGATTTAGGTATAAGAGAGATTAAAGTGTGATTAACTTGCTTTAGTAATTTACCCGCCCGGAAGAATTCAGTAATAGCATCAGACTCAGATTCACCAACAATATCCCATGCATATTTAAAGTATGCACTAGGAAAGCCATCAGGTCCAGCTGCCTTATGACTAGGGATAAAGAATAAAACCTGCTTAATTTCCTAAGTATTGACATCAACCAGCAATAAAGAGGGATGTTCAGTAGAACAAAGCTTACCAATCTGAATAGGAGCCTGAGTAATCAGAGGAGTATCAATAGGAGCACCCAGCAAGGGTACTTAGAAATCTAAGAAAGCCTTCTGAATACTACTAGAGTCCTTACAGAGCTTTCGATTGGTATCAACAATAATGAGCACCTTGTTATGTACTTGTCTTCCTTTAATAATGCTGTGAAAATACTTCATGTTATTATCTCCTTTATCCACAAAAATAGCTTTAGATTTTTGAATTAAGAATTCAGTATAAGCTTTTTCTAACATCCTGAAGCTACTGGCATCATCAATTTCTTGCTGAAGGAGAGTAATATTGAGTGGATCATTCTTCAACCTATTTTGAATATATTCCAAGTTCATCCTTGCCCTCATAACATTATTCTCTATATAAGCAAAATTCTATGTATTCAACTGCTTAAGAGGCGTCTTGAGGACCTTTAGCTTCTTAACCAACTTAAATATTTTTGTGCAAAATGCACCATATCCCAATGATGCTTCAAACAATGAAGAAAATCCTCAGCTTGGCTCCACATAATAAAGTACTTAAAACGTCTTATCTTCTTATCATTCTCTCCTTTCATCTGAATGACACAAGGAGTATGGTCAAACAACCCTTCACAATAAAAGTGTGATAAGCCAAGCTGTTAATATCCAACCACTTGTGATTGGTCAGAATTCTGTCCAACCTACTAAACACTCTAGTTGCAAAATTCTGCTTATTACTCCAAGTATATACAGAATCACAAGTAGGATAATCAGTAACTTCACATTCATCAATGCACGCTTTAAATTCATCCATCTCCTCATTTGAGTAATTGCCTCATAATATCTCAAAACGGCCCATGACAGAATTAAAGTCACCACAAATAACCCAAGCACCCTTAACCACCTTATTAAAACTACAAAGCTTATCCCATAAAGGTCTTCTTTCATTAACACCATTGAAGGCATATACCATAGTTAACCAAAAATTATAACCAGACCCTATGTCAGTAACATTCATGTGAATAAATTGGGCATGATATTGAAGGAACTGAATAGTAAACATGGCAGGATTCCAAAGTACCCAAACCCTACCACCTTGATGATACTGGTTATTATTAGACAGACACCAACTATTTGTTCCTACACCAACTTAATACCGTTCTGCTTAGATATGCTGTTCATACCCCTAATATTTTAAAAACCGAATTTATGCATGCATTACCCCTAGAGGAAGGCAATACACTACCATTTGTTCCTACACCAACTTTAGGGGTGACATTATATAGAGCAACAAAAAAAGAAACATTACCAAATTTCACAGAACTCTGTCCTCCATCAATGATCTCTTGCTTTCTTAAGCGAATAATATTAAGAGATGGCGTATTCACACCACTAGTCTTCCCATCCTTAGTCAAGGGACCCTGAGTTTTAGCAGCTTTTTCAACCGATGCAGTAAACTTCTCCACCGTTGTGAGTTGTCGATTGACAGGAATGCTAGGAGGGTTAAACTTTGGTTTTGGTCGCCACCGTATAATCTGCTCAGGCTATGGATTATTCATCTTTGGAATTTGTTTTGGACCCTGAGCCCCTAGTATGATAATCTTTCTATAGTTCTTTGATTCATGTCCAATTCCTTGACACTGAGTACAAAACACATACTTCCATTCCAACTCCACTCTAACCTTGACTACATTGCCATTCTCATTAATAAACTTCACAAGTAGAGTTTCCCCAAAAAGGAACATCAACCATTACCTTAGCAAAACCAAGTAGAGTTTTGTCCAGCGTAGCATTATCACATCTCACAAAAGAGTCTAATAATCCTGCAATTCGTGGAAGACATTTTCCCCAAAATTTCAGGTGTAGATTATGCAATCTAACCCACACAAGAACCTCCTTCACTTTCTCTTTAACCAAATCAACATCTTCACTCCATGGCCTTACAACAAGAGGTTTATTGTCAAACAACAAGAGGTTTATCGTCAAACAAAAAGTGACCTTGCTGCAGAACCAGGTCCTTCGCCTCACTCGTTTTAAATCTGATCAAAAACACACACAATTCAAAAGGAAATAAATTTTATCAATAGCAAATTTAGCCTAAATTCTTTTAATAAATCCTTCCACAATTTCCAATGGTGGATTAGCACACAAGACAAAGCAAAACACCAAATTATTCCAATAATCTAATTCCTCTCTCACATCTTCCTCTGAGAATTTTAACAACTCACATGGTTCCTCAACGATATTATCCAGTTGAGCGTCACCCTTTCTCCGACGCTAAACCGTCCACTCCGAAGAGTTTAGGTCATATAGAGCAATACCAAATACGTCATTCACATTAATTGTCTTATAAATTTCATTTCTCCAAACACGACTATATTCACTTCAGGATGAACACTCACAATATTGGTAGAATTAACACTTGAATATGAGACTAGAGGGGGAAATTGGCTAGGATAAGTACAATTGTTCCACATATTTTTAGGATTTTTGCAGTTTTTTTTTTCTATTTTCCTTTTCCCTTTATTTTCTGTCTCTATCTCTACATAGTTTTCTCTTAATTCTCCTCTCTAAATTCCGTAAATCGTCTTTTGGTTGTGCCAGTACATGATGGTTTTTTTACAATGTTATTATCAGTGTTAATTATATTGTACATCTAATTTGATTGCGCTATTAATTTAATTTACTAAATGTAATGATATGATAACATTATATTCTTTTATAAACAAAGGTTCAGATAAAAAAAAATTAAAATATAAACCGTCAATCATATTGTGAGTGAGTATTAAACTTTCAGTTTTTACCTGTTAATATCGTTATATTAAGTACTTAATAGATTATAACAATAAATTAAAGTACAGTTAATTTATGTTAATAATTTAACTGTGAATATCTTTAAATAATCTAATATAGAAATGTATTTATCCGAGAGTTACCTAGTTGCCATTAACCCACTACACTTCTGAACTATAAGCCTTTAGTCTTCTTTAAACCAACTACCATTTTATATTTATTCATCAATGTACAAAGAAGATAGATCACAAGATGATTTTAGTAATTAACCTACTTCAGTAACAATAATTAGCTGCTGTCAAAGTTATCGGAAAAGATCAATACAAGCACTTAACCGAAAATTTTAAACAAACTGATATACAAATTTAAAGTTTGCATTCCTTTTTATTTTTACCTTAAACGCCTTTGTTTAGTGCCATATAGAGGAGAACATCTAATTTCATGAAAGTAGCCTGGTCAATTAAGCTAGGAATTCACATTTGTGCTAATCAATACTATGAATCTTATATACTTTAGCTATCCAATTACTATCGCTTTATAGATTACAAAGGTTGAAAAGAATTTATTGTTATTATTCAATTGCGGGAACCATATAGAAAGTTTAGAGTTTTTATTTTCTTAAAAAATTCCGTCGCTAATCGAACTTACTTATTAATTCCACGGGTATAAAAAACATTGTTTCAGGAACCACACATCTAATAGCAGCTTCTTCGCTTCAGAGATTTTCTATTGTAGATCCCGTGCATTCGCATGGTTTTTTAGATTATACTTCATCCGTTTCATTTGGTTCTTTACGTTTTTTTTATACACGTACATCAATGCACATTTTCATTTGTTCATTTCTTTAGTTACATATTATTAAAAAATATAAAAGTTTGATATTCATAATGTGACAACCCTCGAATTGAAAATGCGGAAAAATAAATCAAGCACAACGTGTAATGTATTCATTAAAATACTAGATTTTTAAAACTTTTACATGAAAGGAAATAATTTGAGGAATCGTCAAGCAAAAACCAATAAATAAAGTAGCTCAAAGGAGAGACATAGTCTCTCAAAACAAATAAGAGTCTAGAACACCAAAGTCTAAGCACAAGGTCAAACGTCGAAAGTCAACGCCCGCTAGCTCACATGGTCTCCACCCAAAAAGCACCAACTAGCAACAGTTCATTCATTTAACATCAATGCCACAGTCAGTGGGGAGTAACACGGGGTTCTCCCAGCCATATCACATTAAAACCTACATAACAAGAGTATACAAACATACATTATCATCATCAAATATAAAAAATATCATTATCATATATAAACAATATCATCATCATATATTTACATTATCATCATCATTATCAAGTGACCAAGACATAGGGAAGACTCACCTTGGCAACGATATCGCTACTAACGGCTTGCATCTCACCGTTAGTGACCATATAGTCGAAGAGGTTGGGGACACGACTCACAAGAAAGCACAAGGCATTTTAACATCCATTTCACAACCCACAAATCATCATGAATATGCAAACACACTCTCATGGTAAATGACACGCACTAGTATCAGTACTTTGCAAGTATGACCACCAAGTCCACGGGATAAACATTTTCCTGAACTGTATACGATAAAACATTTCGTATACTAAAGACTCATTTCCTCGCGTTAGGACGACGATAATATAATACGGTCCTAGTCTAAACCTGGCCAGACTCTCGAGACAAGACGTGTACCCGATTCGACATGCGATAAACATTTCGGATCCAAGACTCGATCAACCCAATGGACGTCGAGTACCCCAAATTGGGCTAAACTACGCGAAAGAGGGGAAAAGCGCACAAGCACTATCTTCCGGCTAAACTAAGCGGAAGATGAGATCAAGAATCAAGAAGAAAGTACGCTACATGCAATGACACCACCTCAAAAGGATACAACATTTGACGGCCGGGTCGATCAACGCATTGCCTTAGACTCCCAACAACGTCGTCATCCCCACTAACAATAATAGAATATTCCTCCATTGCACCGACATAAAGGCTAACGAGTATAAGAGTAAAAACGGGAAATAAGAGCTCAATATCATCCAATAACCAAGCCTCACCGACCACTCAAGGCATAAATGACTCAAATGAGTTGAACATCTAAAACCGTCACTAAGCATGTGAATAAATCATGTGAGATACGATATAGTCTTTAAATAAATATTCAAGGTCATTTCATAAAATTATAACCTAAACTAACCATAGAAACCGTAACATATGAATTTAAATGAGAAAAGAAAAAGAAGGGCGACGGTCGGTCCGCTAAGAACCAAGGCCACCAAAATTTTTACAAAATTCGATACAAGGGGTTCCTAGCCGGGCGGCTGGCTAAAAACCAACCACATTTCAAAAATTCAAGGAGATGAGAGGTCCGCATCCAGACTGTCGGCTGGGCGACTGCCTCAAATCCAGTTTCCATACGAAAGAAGACAAGGGAGGGTTCCCAACCGGTCGGCCGGCTGGGAGCCGCGACACACAAATTGCACCAATTCGATACATCGGGATCTTAGCCGGTCGACCGGCTAAGAGCCACTTTGTACGATTTTCGCCAATGTCTCAACTTAAATCCTCCAAAACTGAAACCCATTTACAAATATCAACATAAACCATCACTAATCAACATTCCCCACAACATATGGGTATCAACACATCCAACATTCATGAATTAAACCGTCATTAATGTCCTTAAAGCATTTTCATACATTTAAGAGGAGGGTTAGTACAACAAACACCAACTTTCAACATAAGAAGATATCTGATACATAAATCAACATTTCAACATGTAACAACATCAATTCATGTCAATACTTAACAAATAACTCGTCTTTCTCATAAATACTACCCTAAAACACATAGAGAACACAAAAAGATGTGATATCGAGTAATCTGTCAACATTACCTTAGCTCTTCAATCCTCTAGCTCCTCTTCAATTAAAAATTAATCCTTGTCTGAGTCTTGTAGATCTTCTCCTGCAATTTCATCATAAAAAGATGAGTAAAACTCACCTTTGAAAAGATGGAAAAAGGAGACAATGGAAAACTTGCACCTTTCTTACCTTGTAAGATAGAGCACAAGGAGAGGGGAAGAACTAGCTAAGAATTAAGGAAAACAAGCAAGAGATGAGAGAGTTGTGTGGGTTTAAAGTTTGAGAGCTTTAGGTGTAACAATGGAGTTTAGGGTTTTGTTGGGAGAGATGAAGGAGGTTATGTTTTGCTGAAAAATGAAAGGTAAGGAGATGAGTTATTGGTTCATATTTGTTGGAAATGAGAAATAGAGGCCCAATAGTCACTTGGGGCCTTACCCACTTGGATTTTCGAGTAGATTTCGAATACGGACTCGGAAAGGATGAAAAAGACACGGGTTCTACCCAAAAATAAAAAAAATCCTATTTTATGGCCAAACTAAAGCGAACTAACCGTAATAAAATAATTAAATCGCTAATTTTGCGGGTGTATACTCGGGTACTTGGCTCGCATCGACGCTTTCGTCTCCCAATATTCTTCTTCCATAACTCCACATTTCCACAACATTTTCACTAGGGGCACCACATTGCTTCTCAACTACTTGTCTTTCGTATCCAAGATTTGGATCGGCCTTTCCCGAATGTTAAAGTCGGCTCGACCTCGGGGATATCATTTTACAAGACATGGCTCGGGTCGCTAATGTACTTCCTAAGTTGAGAACGTTGAACACATCATGAACGTTGCCCAATTTTGGGGGCAAATCCAATTTGTAAGCCACAACACCAATCCTTTGATAATTTCAAAGGGTCCAATTTACTTTGGACTTAACTTCCCTTTCACACCAAACCGCTTTACACCCTTCATGGGGGACACCTCTAAGAAAACCTTATCTCCAACATCAAATTCTAAGGGTCTTCTTCGGGTATTGGCATAGGACTTTTGGCGATCTTGGGAGGCTTTCATTCTCTCACGGAAGATCTTCACATGTCGATCGTCTCCACAAGGTGTGAGAACGGAAATCTCGGGACATCACTTAATTGGTCCCAACAATTTAGGACTAGGACACTTCCTTCCATAAAGAGATTTATAGGGCGCCATCTTGATGGATGTATGATAAGTATTGTTGTAGGAGAATTTCACCAATGGTAGGCCCGTCTCCCAACTAGATTGTAAGTCAAGGGTACAAGCTCTCAAAAGGTCTTCAAGGGTTTGAATGGTATTCTCGGTTTGACCATCGTTAGCGGCATGAAAAGCGGTACTCATCAATAACTTGCTACCCAAAGCCTCTTGCAAGGCCTTCCAAAATCTTGAACAAATCCTAGGGTCTCTATCAAAAATGATCTCCTTGAGGACACCATGGTAACAGACAATCTCATCCACAAAAGATTTAGCAAGTCGATTCAAGTTCCAAGTCTCCTTAATAGGAATGAACCTAGGACACTTGGTCAACCTATCTACGATCACCTATACGACATCCTTGCTTCCAACCGTCCTAGGTAGGGCCATGACGAAATCCATGGAGATGGATTCCCATTTGCACAATGGGACATCCAATGGTTGTAGCAAACCATCGGGTCTCTTTTGCTCAATCTTCACTTATTGGAAAGTGAGACATCTTCCTACATAAGCCACGACATCACCCTTCAAGTTCAGCCACCAAAACTGCAGCTTCAAATCCTTGTACATCTTATCGCCTCCGGGGTGAATAGTATCAGGGGAAATATGGGCTTCATAAAGGATTCTCTTCCTTAGATCAATAGCATCAGGTAAAAACATTCGGTCACAAAATCGGAGAACACCCTTGTCATCAACTTTGAAATCCTTAACTTTTTATGCAAGAAGTTTGGCTTGAATGGATTTGTAGGTAGCATCGTCAACTTGTTTTTCTCAAATGTCGCGATGAAGGACGGGTTCGGCAACTATTTCACTTAGGTAGTCAAATCCGTTCTCCACAAACTCTAGCTTCAGTCTTCGGAATTCGGCACAAAGGTCATCGGGCAACACACAAATGACACTCAAGGAATGAGTCGTCTTCCTAATAAGGGCATCAGCAACCACATTAGATTTTCCTTCATGGTAGAGCAACTCAAAATCATAATCATTCACCGACTCTAACCATAATCTTTACCTCATATTAAACTCCTTTTGGATGAATATATACTTCAAACTCTTCTAATCGGTGTAGATGCGGAATTGAATTCCAATAAGATAATGCCTCCAAACCTTCAAGGCATGAACAACGACGGCAAACTCAAGGTCATGAGTAGGATAGTTCACCTCGTGAACTCTAAGTTGTCGCGAAGCATAGGCAATAACCTTCTTTTTTTTTTCATAAGAACACAACCCAAACCCAACTTGGAAGCATCACAAACAAAACATATCAAAGTCAACACCATTTTCGGGCAAAGTCAACACCAGGGCGGCAGTCAATCTTTTATTTAACTCTTAGAACGCGGCCTCACAAGCTTCACTCCACACAAATTTGGTTTATTTCTTCAAGAGATGGGTCATTGGCTTGTCAAGCTTGTAAAAGTCTTTAACAAAGCGGCGGTAATAACCGGCTAAACCAAGGAAACTTTGGATTTCTCCAACGTCGGTAGGACTCTCCACTCAACAACGACTTCAATATCCGAAGGATCCACCATAACACCCTCTTAAGAAATCACATGCCCAAGAAAAGTCACTTTAAGCAGCCAAAATTCACACTTGGAAAACTTAGCAAACCACTTTTTTTGTCGAAGAACTCCCAAAATGGTACGAAGGTGAATAGCATGCTCTTTCTTCGACCTAGAAAAGATCAAGATGTCATCAATAAACACCACCACAAACTTATCAAGGAACTCACTAAAAGTGCGGTTCATTTGGTCCATGAAGATAGCGGGAGCATTCGTCAATCCAAATGGCATCACCTTGAACTCAAAGTGACCATATCTAGTACTAAAATCGGTCTTGAGAGTATCGGACTCACGAACAGGGATTTGTAACCAGATCTCAAATCAATCTTTGAAAACGTAGAAGCACCATTAAGTTGATCGAATAAGTCTTCAATTGTTGGTAAAGGGTACTTGTTTTTTTATTGTAACTCGGTTAAGTTCACGGTAGTCGATACAAAGTCTCATGGAACCATCCTTTTTCTTCAGAAAGACCACGGGAGCACCCCAAGGCGAGGCTTTCGGACAAATAAAACCCCTCTTGATCATCTCATCAAGTTGTTTTCTCAACTCCTTCAAATCGGTAGGAGCTATGCAATAAGGGGTTTTGGCAATTGGACTGGTTCCGGGTACAAGGTCAATGGAAAATTCCACATCACACTCGGGAGGCCCCGGGCAAGTCTTCGGGGAACACATCGGGAAAGTCACGTACCACGGGTACGTCTTCAATCTTAGGTAAAAACGTGGGGGAGGATGTCACCACACATAAGGAAGCTTGGTAACCCTTCTCCACCATAGTTACCAACTTCAAAGCCAAAATCAATTTCACACCTATTCGGGAATAGCTTCCCTTATAGGTTACAGAGACTCCTAAAGGACTCTTAATAAATATCTTTTGATCCGTACACTCATACCTAGCATGATACTTAGGTAACCAATCCATACCCAAAATTACATTAAATTCACCAAGAGGGAATCTAAGAAGGTTAGCAGGAAACATTGTTTCTCCAATGTGGATGGGTACATCGGGGTAAACGAGGGAACCAGAAATGATTTCTCCACAAGGTAAGGATATGGGAGTATCCTCACTATAAGTAGACTCAATACCTAACTTATCAACAAATACCGATGACACAAAGGACATAGAAGCGCCGATATCAAAGAGAACACGACATGGTTGAGGTAGAATAGAGAGCATACCGGTGATAATCTCGGGGTGAGCATCAGCCTTGGCACGGCTCAAGACAAAGATGGAGTCCTTGGGCTTAGCATCGGGGTGCTTCCTATCCGGGCAATCGTCAAAACGATGACCGGGCTTCTTGCAAAAGTAGCAAGTGAAGGGCCTGTAGTAGCATCCAAGTTCGGGGTGGTATGGCCTCCTACAACGGTTGCATAGGCGACCTTGAGCTTGAACATTGGTCGGAGCAACGTCTTGAGAATTCACAATAGGGTTTTCTTGGGTAGTAGCACGAGCAGGGGCTTGACCTCTTGGAAAAAAATTCCTCTTATTAGCAAAAGAGCTGGAACAAGAAGGAACAAATGGCATCTTGCCATAGAAGTTTGGACGGGGAGTGAAAGAAGAGGAAGGAGTCTTGGCCTTAGCTTCTTCCTTTAAGGCTTTCAAATAGTTCTCGGCCCAAATAGCATCGTCGTAAAGCTCGACGAAGGTCATGGAGCTCCTTCTTACTTTTCTCTCCATTAACGCCCTCATCTTATTCCGGTAATAGAAGGCTCGCTCTTCCTCATCCTTAAAAATCCTTGGAGCGAAATGAGAAAGCTTGTTTAACTTAGCAGCAAATTCTTGAAACGACATGTCACCTTACTTAAGAACAATGAAACTACTTCAACCTTGGTTGCAAGAGTTCTTTTGGGTAAAACGGGTCCTCAACAAGCACTTTCAAGCGGTTCCAACCAAAATTGGCTTCTTGGATGGCCATGGCGCTACTAACGGTGCTCCAATGATGGGCATCCCTTACAAGGAAGTGCGAGGAAATCCTCACTTTATCGGCCTCTTTTACTTGAAAGAGATTAAACTGTTTCTCCATTTAGCCGAACTAGCCCGAAAGTTCGGTAGGATCCGACTCTCCTCCATAGGTCTTAGCTTTGTTTCTTGCAATTTGAATAGCAACCCATGCATAGCTTCCTTGGTGATATTCACGGGCCACATGAACGGGGACGGCGTTGGCTTAGTCTTGTTGGTTTCGGTGCACTTGAGTAAGGGCCTCCAAGATTGCGTTGTCGACTAAACGTGGTCTCACCAACTTCTCAAAACAACAAGGCAAATGAAGTTAGTATCTAACATATAGCATATACAAAAAGACTACCAACTTAGGTCCTTAGCTTTTACCCTTCTCTCATTCCTTTTTATAGGTCAAGTTATTTTTAAGGGTAGGGTATTCACGTGTGTGCGTCAGGAGTGTTTAAGCTCTGAAACCAACTGTGACAACCCTAAAAAATGCGGAAAAATAAATCAAGCACGACGTGTAAAATATTCATGAAAATACTATATTTTTAAAACTTTTACATGAAAGGAAATAGTTCGAGGAATCGTCATGCAAAAATAAATAAAATAGCTACAAGAGGAGACATAGTCTCTCAAAACAAATAAGAGTCTAGAGAACTAGACTATAAGCGCAAGGTAAAACGTCGAAAGGCAACGCCCGCTAGCTCACACGGTCTCCACCCAAAAAGCACCAACTAGCACCTGTTCATTCATTAAACATAAATGCCACAGTCACTGGGGAGTAACTCGGGGTTCTCCCAGCCATATCACATTATAACCTACATAACAAGAGTATACAAACATACATTATCATCATCAAATATAAACAATATCATTATTATATATAAACAATATCATCATCATAAATATACATTTATCATAATCATTATCAAGTGACCAAGATATAGGGAAGACTCACCTTGGCAACGATATCGCTACTAACGACTTGCATCTCACCGTTAGTGACCATATAGTTGAAGAGGTTGGGTACACGACTCACAAGAAAGCACAAGACATTTAAACATCCATTTCACAACCCACTAATCATCATGAATATGCAAACACACTCTCACGGTAAATGATACGACCTACCATATGTACTTTGCAAGTTTGACCACCAAGTCCACGGGATAAAGATTTCCCAGAACCGTATACGATAAACCTTTCATATACTAAAGACGCATTTCCTCCCGGTTGGACGTCGATAATATAATACGGTCCTAATGTAAACCTTGCCAGACTCTCGGGACAAGACGTCTGCCCGATTCGACATACGATAAACATTTCGCATCCAAGACTCGATCAACCCAATGGACGTCGAGTACCCCAAATTCGGCTAAACTACGCAAAATAGGCGGAAAGAGCAAAAGCACACTATATTTCGGCTAAACTACACGGAAGATGAGATCAAGAATGAACAAGCAAGTACGCTACATGAAATGACACCACCTCGCAAGGATACAACATTTGACGGTCGGGTTGATCAACGCATTGCGTTAGACTCCCAACAACGTCGTCATATCCCAACTTACAAAAACATTAGATTGAATTCAGTTGAATAAATTTTAAATTTAATTAAATTAAAAACTAACAAAATGAAACTATAAAAAACGAAACAAGGGCAATAAAAAAGGGATAAAATAATAAAAACGAGACTACAAAAATTAACTAAAAGTTAGTTGATTTTTAATGTCATGCTATGTGTTATATAACAACATGTAAATTATCAAGGGCACAACTGATTAACGGTTTTAAACCTTATCATAAGTCAACATGAGTTAAACATTGCAGAACTACTTTATGGTCATACTCATACTAATCCTAGCACATGTTTCTTGGTGGTTGTTCGATAATTAAATATTGGCATGTTATATTTATAATATTAATGGTCAGATGCGATAATTAAACACAAGTAGTGAATTGGTTATTACGATAATTGATAGTGAAACAAAGTAATATAAAAAAGAAAATAAAAAGGGAAAAGAAAGAGGAATTATTTGCACCCTCAAGCTAAAACTAAATCGGGACACTGTCTTGGAGTCGTATACAATTGTCGAATGTATATTTAACACAAAAGGTTAAGCTTTAGACGGTTTTTGTTTCAAAATTTGTATTTTCTAAAGTGTTGCGTGAGGCAGTTCTCAAACGAGTGACATCTAAAATTAAGGAACTACGCACTCCAGGATTCCAGAATTTCTTTCGGATTGTAAACTCGTTGAGAAACGACCTCATAATTAAGCAACTTCATGATCTGTTTTCTCGTCTGATTTCGTGCGTGTTTTATAACACCCCACCATACCCGGAACCTTTACGCAAGACCTTCCGAGCATGGGGGAGTGCTACGCCCCGGTTTCCCGAGGGAAAGATGTACCATATAAAGTCTCAAAACAAGTTTAACATAATATAAGAGGAAAGTTAACAAGTCTACAAACTCCCAATACAACTCATGGTCTACTACAATACAAATCCAACAAAAGACAAGTCTATAACTCTAAACAAGTCCAAAGCTCTAAACAAGATGCTAAGCCGACTGTCACGACGAATGCCCCGTACAAGCTCCATCATATCATCACAAAATATCACCAATACTGCTCAACACCTACTCGCCATATGCCATTAATGTCGTATGGGTCACAATAGTTTAAACAATATAACGGCAAGTTTACATGTACATAACCAATCTCACATGAATCACAATATCATCATCACACATATCTGGTGCCATCAAGCGCACCACGTCTCCATCAAGAAGCACACCGTCCATCAATCGCGGTGCCAGTAAGTAGCACACTACTGTAACCAGCGAACGTCGTAGACACAATGGGCCCTATCGCGGAAGGTCAGCCCAGACCCAAGTCATAACCACGTGCCTTGTCTCTTCCACTGTGGGACCATAAAGAGCGACCCACAAAGTCTATAAAGCCGGTTACCACAACCCCTTCATATAAATATCACCACTTTTACACCAAATGTATCACAATACAATCAATCAACCAACCTCCACTCTGATAGTCCTAGACCTTTAATAAGACTCCTCTAATCAGTTCATTAAATTACATTAATTTAATGATTTAGGATCTAGTTATCATGCATGCAAATATAAAAGCATAAAAGAAAAGATAAGACGAAAACATCCTTACATGGGGTATTTTTGGTTCAATATGGGCACAATAAGAACTCCTTCTTATTGTTCTTGAGCATGAAATTAATGGATGATCCTCCATAAAATAACCTCCAAAGAAGAAGGTCTCCTTCTAGTTGCACCAAAGATTAAACCCAAATAATCTTAACTTATTATTAACTAGATAATAAATGAAGACATAATGCTACTAATATTGGTATATTACTACACTAGTAATATGTAGATAATATTAGAGTTATGAGAGTTTAGTGAGAGGTTGATGTTTTAGAGAGATGTAGAAGGAAAAACAAGAATGAATAAGAGAAGAAAAATGAACAACAAAATGGCCTATATATTAGCACATGGTTGGCACTCTACAAGCATTTGTAGAAGATTTTGTTCTTATTTTTATTCTCATGCAATGTGGTGGAGTGTAGTATTAGTTGAAATGATTTTGGTGTACTATTCATGTCATAATCACATGTGACTTGTGAGCATGAACAAAAGCAACCATCATCACCTTACCACTACTACTTGACCGGCCCCTAGTGGCCTTATATGGTCCATTTTGATTTTTGATATTTGTCCCACAAATACTTATAATCATATGCTTAATTATCTTGCATAATTAAGTGTTAATTTGATCATATAACAATTATATGACTCAAATTAATAAACAATATGTACTTAACTTTTAAGTGATATTTTACCATTATATCAATATATAATGGGTCCCACAATGCCCAGTTAATTTATTTTACAACTCCTTGTAAATATAATTAACTAATTACCTCTACCTCAAAATATATGCATAACCTCAACTAATTTAATGAATTAACGATTAATCATTAAATTAAGTCTTATTTAATCGTATTAAAATAAGACGTAAAATTTATTCAGTCAGTTATCGTATAATTGACTAATAAACTTAAGCGGAATGAGTTCCTAACTCAATTTCCAATAAACAACTCTCGTAACTAAACGTACATATCAAATATATGTAATGCCCTAATTAAACTGTATCGTATACAAATAATTAGTATTCTATTTGGGTCTCATCCTATAGGTGTGACCTAAAGGGATCAGTTGATCACCGTCGTCATACGACAATAACGTCAAACTCTAGTCAGCCGAGCGTTACCGATTTACGTTAATCAACTGACGTGGAGTATCAAAATATACTAATCATGCCACGTATATTCGAAATGAGATTTATTATATAAATGCACTATTGTGGTGGACACTTACTCCAACACACTAAACATGTCATAGTCATATTATTATCCATATCAACCAATAACATAGACATAAACCGAGTAGGATTAACCTATCTTGAAGCAAATCAATCTCACAAGCAAATCAGAAGAAGTATGCTAAAAGTCCTCCTCTACAAAGTTGCCACCTACAATACCATAATAATAACAATTACTACTAATTACTATCAAGTCTTATGAAATAAGACTTCTATACAATATATTAAATCATGAAACCAAGGGACTTACATGTAATTAAATAAAGTTATACAAATTAATTCTACTATATAGTTTTTAATTGATAGCGCTGTGTGATAGACCTGATCAAGGGATTTCAATGTAAATATTATATAATTTTGGTTGAAGTATAAATTTAGAAATTACCAAAATAGGGTGATTTTCCTTAAAATAAACATACCCCACTTATGGTATTAATTAGTAGCATAGAATATATATTAAATTAAAAATTTATAATTATTGAACTTACACAAAATATTTTGGATACTATTAAAAGGTAAATAAACCAAGCTAGGTTTCCAAAAGATATAATATTGCATACTTATTTTAAATGTATTTAACATATACTCCCTCTGATCCGGACGAAAGGTAACATAGGAGAAAATGGAGTATTTAAGAAAAGGTGGAAAAAGGAGGGGTAAAAGGGAAAAAGTAGGTAGGTCATGCAATTGTAAGGTTTAATTGCGGGTTGATAGGTGAGTCATGTGATTGCATTTTGTGTAAATATCAAATGAGTATGAGGATAACATGGTAATGTGGTGGGCCAAATAAGGTATGAAACATTTGGTGTGATTCGTCCGTTTATAATAAGTGTTAACTTTGGTCTGAATCGGAGGGAGTATATATTATATTTATATAAATATATGAGACTCTTAAAATTGCATGTGTACTCAAATTACCTATTTAATGATCAGCTAATCAAATTATAGTAATCACTCTGTTCAATAGTCAAAGTAACAATATTAGAACCAGGAGTAATGAAAGTAATAAAACCACAGCGGGAGCCGGGAGTAGTGAAATTTTTAATATTAATGCGACATTAGTGAAAGTATGAATAATTACGGTAGGAGTAGTGAAAGTAACAATTATTACGACGGGAGTAGTGAAAGTAACAGTAGTAATAGCGAATGTAATAAAAGAAACAATACTAACAATAAAAAAAAGTATATATGAACAATTAGCCGACCAATTGATTAAAGTAAAATATAAATAATTGGAGTAATGAATTGTCTAATGATTTCTTTTATTGTAATTTTAATAATGCCATAAGAAAATATATTGATGATAAATTTATGAGTTATACAACTTTAAAGTATATTTAATAAAAATAAATTTTAATGATAAATATAGGTAGCCCGGGCGGAGCCAGACACCAATACTAGTATTATCACAATCTATGACTATTTCCCGCCATTTTAACATCAACAAGGTTAATAATCACAATCTAGATCTCAATAACTCAAATCTCATGGTAATAATTAATAAACTACAATCTACAACAATTTTCCCCAATTTCTAGGTCAAACAACAACAATTTTGTTGGCCTTTATTTTTGGCACTATTTTATATTTTAAAATATTTTCAGAGCTTAAATCAATATCTTTTGAAGATTAATGTGTTTATGGTAAAATTGATATATAGGGGTTAACTAGCTTGATGAGTGAAAAAATTGCTTTTAGATAGGCTAATGTCCATAACACAAATTATGAGTTGTCTTTTTGTGGCCATATAGGGTTTCTTCTTATCAAATCTAAACCCTAATCTATTCAATGCAATATTTGGATTTAGGTTTTTAATCACATTAGGTGGCCGGGCTTATCAGCCGTCATCTATACATGTGAAAACCTTTGTACAAGTAATATTAGGTCAAATCTAACTTAAGATATTATTACTTAATTTGGTTTACTTTCTTTGATATTATTGCATAAAATATAAAAGATTGAGATGTATTTTTTATGCACTACTCCACTCGAAAAACACGGCTACTAGGGTATCCTCTTGAAAACCTACATCTCTTCTTCATTATAAATACACATCCATCTCATACATTTGAACTATACTTTTCCCACATTAAAAATATTCTTCGCATTCAAGTTATTTAAATTATTATTTTGCATTTGAAAGTATTATCGTATTGCTATTATTTTTAAGAACTTCATTACAGGAATATAGTGCTTAGATACGTTCTTATATGTTCAATTGTGTGACCACATAATAGATTAATCAAACACTTCCTTTTTAACGAAAGAAAGTCGAGTATTTTACGATACTCAAAATTGAGATAGAACTAGAGTTAGTTGTACGAGTGGGTTAACTATTTTGTAATCTGTATAAAGGTACTAAAGTAATTAATCGTATATTTCGACTTGTGAAAGTGAACCACTTCAAAATCATTCGTGTCACTTGCCTTCTTTCTTTTACTTAAATTTTTTTTTTTAATCGCTCGTTTCACTCGACTAAGGTTAGTTGAATTTAATCCATAAATTCACACTAAGTACATCATAAAACACGCTTATACAGACAATCGAAAAAGTAGGCATGCATACTTTGTTTATACTCAAATCACTCCCCCTCTTGAGTATTTCGGATCAATACTCTTCAATTGGTATCAGAGCCTCGTTCTCTTAATTGCCTAAAAACATAGAGACATTTGGTTTTATTTGTTTATTTTATGTCTTTTAGCCTACGTGTGAAATGGACTTCAAACACCTAAAAGCTCTCGTCTTTGATGGGAAGAACTATAGTCTTTGAAAAAACATGATGACACACTACATCAAGGGACATGATTGGGAGTGCTGGAAGATCATCCAAAACGGTCCTAATAAAACTTTGGTTGCATCTTCCAGTGGCACTATCTATGAGAAAAATGAGGACGACTATATTGAAGCTGACTACTAAAAGGCTGAGAAAATTCGAAAGCCGTGACGTTATTACAAAATGACATGATTGGAACCGAATTTGATCGTTTCTTATCTTGTAGTACAACAAAGGATATAAGGGATGGTCTCGAACTTGCATATTAAGGTAATGCTCTTGTGAAGAAACATAGGATTGATTTACTAATCCAAAAGTATGAACTCTTCACAATGGAGAAAATTGAATCTATTAATAGCATGTTCGCACGTTTTTCAAGTATCACGAACGAACTTTAAAATCTTGCGAGAAAGTTTGAATCTGAGGATATCGTAAGAAACATCCTTAGAAGCCTCTGTAAGAGATGGCAGGCCAAAGTTACTGTGATTGAAGAAGCAAGAGACCTTACTCATCTCACCTATCAAGAACTAATAGGTTTACTCATGGCACATGCGCATTTGGTCGATAAGCTTGATGATGAACTTAGCAAAGGAAAGAGTATAGCTTTACAAGCCAGTGATGGTGAATCCGATATTGCAGATGTAACTGTCTTGTTTTCTAGACGTTTTAAAAAGAATCTCTTTAAAGGAAAACAATAAAAATTCAATAACAATAAGCCCTTTAACAGGAAGCCCAATAAATCAAAACCATCTTTCACTAATAGAAGATGCTTCAAGTGTGTAGAGACTGATCATATGATCAACAACTGTCCCACATGGAAGACAATTAAAGACAAATAAAACAAAACGGGACAAGACTAAAAAGGAGTTCAAGCAACTTATGCTAACATCTTGCTGGAGAGAGTTCGACAGCAAAGATGACGAAGAATCTGAAGACGAAGAGGTTGAAAATCTGTGTCTTTGCAACATCAGTCTTGACCTAATTACTTATAGTGATGATGATGGTAATACCTCAAGATCAGAGTTCTGCCTACTCGGAGAATCAGATTCAGACAGTGAAACTAAAGAGGTAAGTTTTATTCGTGTTAAGAAATAAGTTAAGAGATTGTTTAAAAGTGATATGATAGATTACTTTGAGAAAACCTTGATAAGTGTCAAGATCAAAGTCTTGAAATAAAAGACCTAAGAGAGCTAATTCTTGACATTGAAAAAGAAAATCAACTTCTAAAGGCCAAAACAAGAAAGCTCAATTATAAAGTTATGGCTAACTCAGTCACAATTTCCGAATCCAAGTATGATGAGAAAATTGGTCTTGAGTTTAAAGTTATAGCTAATGAAGCTATAACCTCAGACTTAAAACTCAACATCAAACATCTTGAGGCCAAGGTTATAGCTAATGAAGCTATAACTTTAGAGTTGAGAAAAGTCAACGAACTTCTTAAAATCGAGACAAATGCAAAAGATATTAAAGTCTCAGATGAACAGAAGAAAATTGATTCTATGTCTCTGCAAATAAAAAAAATATAAGGATAAAATAACTGATATTAAGAAGCAACACTCAAATGTGGTCGTTCTTCTTAATAAACGTTTCCAAGACATTCGTGACAACTTTAAAGAAAGTAATTCCTCTAAGAATATAGAAGTTGACCACTCTGAATGCCATAAGGAAATTCAATCTCTAAAAGATTTACTTGTGCATGCTAGGAAAGTCCATGACAAAAGAGAAGGTAGCACAAATGTGTTAAGCTTTCTAGCTCAGCTATCTGACAATTATATGAAAATGGGATTAGGACATGAATGTTATGGCCATAGGGATCATTCCAAATGCAAATCTACTCTTTCTGAACGTGACTTCAGAAATAGAAAATTTGTTAATCTACCTAAGTACTTAATTTGCAATTATTGTGGTCATACTATTCATCTCCTAGAAAATTATATCAAACACACTAAAGGTCTCGATAAAAATATTAATTTTGTCAGAGCTTCCAACAAAAAAGAAGAAGAAGACATAAGCCCCAATCATGTTCATGAGCCTATTTTAGAATAAGAAAGTAACAATGAACACCGATAGTTCTATGATATGGGTTTTGTCTATGAAAAGAAAACTAAACAACCTGAAAGACAACAATTTGAAAGACCTAAACAACACCAAAAGAATAGAGCTTCTTCAAAACAACCCTATTCCAAACGAAAATAATAAAACAAGTTTGGCTAAGAAAAGATATGATATTTAGGGTAACTAACACTAAAGGTTCCAACCTTGCTTGGGTACCTAAAAACTGTATCTAAATTGTTTTGGAGGTGGTCGTGAAAGAAAACAATCTATGGTACCTTAATAGCGGATGCTCAAAGCACATGACTGGAAATAAGAACTTGTTTCTTTCACTCAAACCCTATGATGAAGGTAAGGTTACCTTTGGAGACAACAAGAAAGGTAAAGTCATTGGTGTTTTGCCAAATCGGTTTATCCTTCTGTGACAACCCTCGAGAATGCGGAAATAAAACATACAAGCATGTGAATTAATTAGCGGAAATACGGTATTTTAAAAACCTTTATACATGCAAGATAGAAAATACGAGGTGTGTCAAATATTACAAACCAAAGTAAGAAATATACTACCACAAGAGACGTAGTCTCTCCAATTGTTATCAAAGTAAATGTGATTAGCAAACAAGCTAAATAACGTCTAGAGGTGTTTCAATCCAGGGACAACGCCCGCTAGCTCACACCCGAACCCAAAATACCAATAAAAAAGCCATCCAAATCAAGCAACCTGTTCATCCATGAAAAACATGAACGCCACAGTCAGTGGGGAGTAACTCCGGGTTCTCCCAGCCATATCACAATAAACGTACATAAAAGGAAATACAAAAGTAAAAGCATGCATATATAGATATACATGTGAATTACGATAAGAATAGATAGGCAATTCGATATAAAATGATAAGAGCATAAGAGTTACAAGTCCGAATCCATCATGTTATACAAAGACTCGGGGAAGACACTCTTAGGCAACCGAATACGCTCACTAGGGCTTGAATCTCACCGTTAGCGGTATAAGTTTGATAAGATTGAGACTCGACAAACAAACCATGCCAAGTCATGCAATGATCATGAATAATCAATCATGTAATCACGCATCCAAACACAACGACACAAAGACGACATCTCTCACAGTAAATGAAACGCACTAGCACCGTGTACATGGCAAGTATGATTAAAAGGCATCCACGCGATATAACATTTCCCTGAACGCATACACAGTGCTACATTTCATATATGTAGACTAATTTCCTCCTGGTAGCACGACGATAATAATACGGTTCTAGTCTAAACCTGGCCAGATTCTCGGAATAAACGAGTTCTGATTCGACATGCGATAAACATTTCGCATCCAAGACTCGGTCAATCATTGACGCCGAGTACCCCAAATTCGGTAGAACAATTCACGAAAGAGGCGGAAAAGAGCACAAGCCTCATAACAAGCGGTACGCTACATGCAAATAACACCACCTCGCAATTACACAACATTTGACGGCCGGGTCGATCAACGCAATGCGTTCGCCTCCCAACAACGTCGTCGTATGCCCACTAACACATGCAATTAAGCAGTAGGATACCTCCCCGTTCCGACATTCCAGCCTTACGAACGTGGAGGTAGCCAAGGGAATGAGAGTACAAAGCACATAACAAAAATAGTGCTCAAACCGTAACCTTTGTAAAAACCGACTCAAAATGGGACATAGCAAAAACCGTCACAAAACATGAGAATAGGGAGTTATATAAGTTTAACTATAATAAAAATGAATCAATACATGATACATAAGCATTTGAACAAGTTTATGAAGCATAATAAATAAGAACATAGATCACCTCTCCAAAACAACGTCTTTGGAAACCAACTAAAACAAGGTCCACTTCAAACGGTCATAACTAGAGTTATAGACATGAAAATGCTGAAATTCCAAATGGAGGTGATAGCTTATGCTCTTACGGTTCCAACGGGATGTCACAAGCCCAAAACAAGCAAGTAACAAAGGAGATATGATCATTTTACAAAAAAGGGTCAGTGTAGTGAAACTGCACAAGTCACGACCGTGACTTGTATTTCACGCCCGTGAAACTCTCTGTTACGCAAGGGTATATGGTCAGCCACTATTTCACGCTCGTGACATGAGTTTCACGACCGTGACTTGGGTCAAGACATCTCCATTTTGTTCTAAACTCAACCATCTTCAACTATTATCATAAATCATCAATTCTCATATCAATTATCAACTAACAACAACTATCATCAACAACCCAATTCCTATGATTACTAATCTTATTCTAAATACGATGACTAACATAGAAAACACATTAAAAACACGTAAATGATATCGAGTAACCCTTCACCGTTACCTTTTCGCGTCTTTAATCGATTTCTAGAAAGTCTCCACCTACAATTAGATAACAAAAGATGAATATCATTCACCTTGAGAAAGACGGATAATTTAAATAGCGAGAAAGATGGTAATTTTATTACCAATACGGATAGAGGAAGATGAGAGGGGAAGAATAAGACAAACTTACGTGAATTTGAGAGAGAAACGAATGAGTAATGACGAATTTAAGCTTGGAAAGATTATGGAAGATTGGGTTTTGGGTTTCTTAGAGAAGAAGGAAGTGTTTGAGTTGTGTGAGTTAGGTTAGGGTTAGGAAGGAGTATATGAAAGGTGAGTGGAAAAAGTCAAGAAAAGTCAAAGACGACTTAAGACGGGATTCACTTGAAATCTCGCGAAAAATCCAAATACGAACTCGGAAATTCTAAATTTGACTCGGAAAATTAAATTCTAAATTAAAACTAAATTTCGCTGAAAAGTATCCGTAAAATATTTTACTTATAAAAATAGGGTACATTTGCGGGTGTTACAATCACCCCACCTTTTAAAAAGTTTCGTCCTCGAAACTTGAGAGTAGGAAACAAAAGTATCAAACACAAGAATCGTTTTCAAAATTAATATGAAAACTTTTATAAGGGAAAAACATTTATGAAATGATGTTCTTCTCGAAAACGCTTTAAGGAAATTTTTCAAAAGTGTGAAACTTTACTTACGGATCTCAAGAGTGCCCGTCGCGAACGAGAACTCAAATTATCCAAATCAAATTAAAGTTCGAATTAGTGAAATCGAAAATCAAAACAAGTGTTAGTAAGTGTAGGACTAGTTATCAGACGTCTCCAATAACAAGTGCAAACATCCTACCAAACGTAAAATCCAAATATAAAAGCGAAAGAAATCTATTTTTTTCCAAAAAGGAGGTACAAAAACCATCTTTAGACTTCTTTGAAACGCTAAATTAGAAATATAATATGGAAATTTGAAGGTTTATCAAAGATAAAATCAAATAACAGGACATTACACGTACATAGAGCGACTCGTACAATTCACACACAATTAGGGTAACAAAATATATACAAAACACGCAAAAACGAAACAAATCGAACTCTTTGGGATAGGAAGATCAAGATAAAGTCAGCAGGAAGATCTACAAGAATTCGACATCACTAAATCTACTAATAAACCAAATCCTCAAGAGAATGCAATTTACCCAATTTGCTACTCATCATTTTCAATCATCAGAAATCCTACAAAAATATTCCATAATCACGAAACTTCGAGTAACAAATCCCAATTATTCGAATCCAATTAGAATCTACTAAGGTCCATCGGCACGGTAGACTCCACAACTAACAATCCACATGACAGATTTATTACGCACTCTAATCTTCTTAGTTTCATCAAAACTCTTACTAGAAACTACCCAACAAATATTTATCTATGGAAACATGATCGCTAACAACCACAAAGTAAAGGACTTACCATGAAATCCTTTAATCCAATTTACTTCAAACTCATTATCCTAAATTTACAATGAACTTTCTCATCCTCGAAAATCAAAACACAATCCACGCAACCAAACATAATTATCTAAGATCCAACTAGTCTCATCCAAAGTCTCACGACAAGGGAAAATCCACAATCCATTATCGCTTATAAGAATTCTTTAATACGCCATAACATCCTTAATTCGATCATTACTACGCTCGAAACCTCAAATATAAATAGTCACATTAGCAAACTACGGTTCCTTAAGAATAAAAGAGAATTACTAATTCCAAACCACAAATGACCAATCACTTGGAAATCAGACAACCATTCAAATCATTTAGATCATCTAAAACTCAAAATGAATCGATTTTCATTTATGACAAAACTCCTCAAACTTTGGGTACCAACTCAATTACCCTAAAGCAAAGTCTCTTTTAGAATCCACCAATTAGAGACATCTAATTCCCAAATGATATCCCAAGCAACCGATATAATACTCAACAACAACGAATATCATCTCGCTCAACTTGATTCCCAAAATAGCACTACACTAGCAAGCTCAATAAATGAAGCCACCAAGAGAGTACAATACCACCAACAGATTCATCCTAAGGTTTAAATCCCAATCCTATTCATGATCAAAATCAACACGAAGCTAGCTAACAACCTAATCATCTCACCAGAGGAAAGACAATGACACCATGACATTGGAAACGATAGGAGATTTCGAGGGAAACACGAACGCGATAAGATCGGACGAAAATTAGAGGAACGCTAGAGGCAGGGAGCCAAAAGCTAGATATTGGATAGATATAGCTATGAAGGTAGCCAAGCAAAGGAAGAGATAAGAGAAAACAATTTCCTAGGAATCGGGCTTAGTAGGAACTTGCATGAAAGGAAATGGAAAGGGATAATGGCACGAGAAAAAGGTTTAAGGTTTAATCCACAAAATTCCCTTTTCAAACTCAGGGCGATAGCAAAGCAAATCATCTCAATAACAAAGGTCTCTTACAAGGGACCCTCGTACCACAAATCATCGGAGTAAGGTACACCTAGTTTTAACAAATCGATTACAACCCAATTCATCCATACTTTCATATAACACGGTATCCCAATTTTGGAATTGCAACTTAAACATAATAACATTCTCTCAACTCCAAAATTTGACACACTCCCAAAGGTTTCAAAACCGAAGAACTAATAAGGAATTCTCGATACTAATCTTTTTTCAACTCCTATGGCCCACAAGATAGAACACCGAACAGAACGTCATTATCAACATCATAAGGCATCACCGACATAGCCAATCTAATCAGATTCCACTCATGACCATAATCCTTAAGTAACATGGTTTAATCAATCACGACGACTTACTACCTCAACCAAGTCTCCGATACTATGATATAAGGTCATATTTTTAAATCCAAGAATTATAGCCAAGTACTTTTCCACCAAGCGTATATTCTAACACATACACTAGAATCCACAAAAAGTCACTTAGTCTCAAAAGCGTTTTACACCTCAAGGTATCATCCAAATATTCTCACTTAGAACAACTAGCTCCAATTTAGATATGATCCTCAAGACACTCTAATATTACTAAACTCCTAAGTTCAAAAGATTAAATCACTAATGGGTTAAGAAGTCCTAGCCAACTCATTCAACCTTACACCATCAAATACCATGAACTATCTACACATTAGTCATGGCAAGCATCAAGCATTAAAATCATCAAACTTATCTTACTACCTTTCCTTAGAGTTACAACCAATCATCATTATAGGGTGAATTTAGATCTACACCATTTTCCTCAAATCACAAATTTATTCTAACAATCACTAATATTCCACAAAATTCAAAGTTCTTCCGACCAAGTATAATATACCACAAACAAATGGGTATGGCATCCACAAAAATGTTACAAGCGGAAGGTAAGGATACCAATGGTAAGATGGAGGAACTATCAAGAGTAATTTCCAAGAGGCAAACAAGTTGGAAGAGAAAGAAGCACCTAGATAGAAGGAAGAGAGCATAATACATTAAGGACGAGAGAATTCATAGATGAGGAAGAAATACACTTCAATTAGGCTTGTAAATCTTCAATCTTCGGTAGAGGATACTTCTTCTAGGTAACACATGATCCACCTTAAGACGGTAGATACAACAAACATAACATCACTCAACACAATCAACAAACAAGTTAGAACCTAACAAACATCAAGTACACCAAAAACTACCACCTTAGGTCCTTAAGTCTACCCATCTCTCATTGATTATTTCAAGGTCAAGTAATTTAAGTTTAGGGTTCACGTGTGTGCGTCAGGAGCGTTTAAGCTCTGATACCAACTGTGAGAACCCTCGCGAATGCGGAAATAAAACATACAAGCATATGATATAATAAGCGGAAATACGGTATTTTAAAAACCTTTATACATGCAAGATAAGTATACGAGGAGTGTCAAATTACAAAACGAGTACAAATTACTATAAGATAAGAGACGTAGTCTCTCAAAAGGTTAACAATGTCAAAGTGTTTAGCAAACTAGCTAAAATCGTCTAAAGGTGTTTCAATCCAGGGACAACGCCCGCTAGCTCACACCCGAACCCAAAATATCATAGCAAAAGGCCATCCAAGCAAGCAACCTGTTCATCCATGAAAAACATGAACGCCACAGTCAGTGGGGAGTAACTCCGGGTTCTCCCAGCCATATCACATAAAACGTACATAGAAGGAAATACAAAAGTAGAGCATGCATACATATAGATATACATGTGAGATACGATAAGGATAGATAGGCAATTCAATATATAATGATAAAAGCATAAGAGGTACAAGTCCGAATCCATCATGTTATACAAAGACTCGGGGAAGACACTCTTAGGCAACCGAATACGCTCACTAGGGCTTGCATCTCACCGTTAGCGGTATAAGTTTGATAAGATTGAGACTCGACAATCAAACCATGCCAAGTCATGCGATGATCACAAATATTCCATCATATTATCATCCATTCAAACATACAATACAATGACGACCTCTCTCACGGTAAATGAAACGCACTAGCACCGTGTACATGGCAAGTATGATTAAAAAGCATCCACGGGATAAGACGTTTCCCTGAACGCATACACGATCACATTTCGTATATGTAGACTAATTTCCTCCCGGTAGGACGACGATAATAATACGGTCCTAGTCTAAATCTGGCCAGACTCTCGGAATAAGACATTTCCCGATTCGACATGTGGTAAGACGTTCCACATCCAAGACTCGGTCAATCATTGACGCCGAGTACCCCAAATTCGGTAGAACAATTAACGAAAGAGGCGGAAAAGAGCACAAGCCTCATAACAAGCGGTACGCTTCATGCAAATAACACCACCTCGCAAGTACACAACATTTGACGGCCGGGTCGATCAACGCAAAGCGTTCAGCTCCCAACAACGTCGTCGTATGCCCACTAACACATGCGATTAAGCAGTAGGATACCTCCCCGTCCCGACATTCCAGCTTTACGAACGTGGAGGTAGCCAAGGAAATGAGAGTACAAAGCACATAACAAAATAGTGCTCAAACCGTAACATTTGTAAAAACCGACTCAAAGTGAGACATAGCAAAAACCGTCACAAAACATAAGAATAGGGAGTTATATAAGTTTAACTATAATAGAAATGAATCAATACATGATACATAAGCATTTGAACAAGTTTATGAAGCATAAAAAATAAGAACATAGATCACCTCGCCAAAACAACGTTGTTTGGAAACCAACTAAAACAATGGTCTACTTCAAACGGTCATAACTAGAGTTATAGACATGTAAATGCAGATATTCCAAATGGATGTCATAGCTTATCCTCTTACGGTTCTAGCGGGATATCACAAGCCCAAAACAAGCAAGTAACGAAGGAGATATGATCATTTTACGAAAAGGGGTCAGTGTAGTGAAACTGCACAAGTCACGACCGTGACTTGTATTTCACGCCCGTGAAACTCTCTGTTACGCAAGGGTATATGGTCAGCCACTATTTCACGCTCGTGACATGAGTTTCACGACCGTGACTTGGGTCAAGACAACTCCATTTTGTTCTAAACTCAACCATCATCAACTATTATCATAAATCATCAATTCTCATATCAATTATCAACTAAGAACAACTATCATCAACAACCCAATTCCTATGATTACTAATCTTATTCTAAATACGATTACTAACATAGAAAACACATTAAAAACACGTTAATGATATCGAGTAACCCTTCACCGTTACCTTTTCGCGTCTTTAATCGATTTCTAGAAAGTCTCCACCTACAATTAGATAACAAAAGATGAATATCATTCACTTTGAGAAAGACGGATAATTTAAAAAGCAAAAAAGACGGTAATTTTATTACCAATACGGATAGAGGAAGACGAGAGGGGTAGAATAAGACGAACTTACGTGAATTTGAGCGAGAAACGAATGAGTTATGACGAATCTAAGCTTGGAAAGATTATGGAAGATTGGGTTTTCATCAAAAAATTGACTACAGTTTTGTATATCATAGAGAAGAAGGAAGTGTTTGAGTTGTGTGAGTTAGGTTAGGGTTAGGAAGGAGTATATGAAAGGTGAGTGGAAAAAGTCAAGAAAAGTCAAAGACGGCTTAAGACGGGATTCACTTGAAATCTCGCGAAAAATCCAAATACGAACTCGGAAATTCTAAATTCGACTCGGAAAATTAAATTCTAAATTAAAACTAAATTTCGCTGAAAAGTATCCGTAAAATATTTTACTTATAAAAATAGGGTACATTTGCGGGTGTTACAATCGTGGTGGTAGAACACTCGCTTCAGTTGGTATTTTTGACCCAATAAGCATCTCAATCTCGGCTTTCTTGTTTTTTGACTTCCCATGCTTAACCGAAATAATCAATTTCTCATTGAAACTCCGAAGCATTTCAAGTAACTCATCACCGTGTTCCTCATTATCCTCAACAAGTGAGACGGAAGTAAATACCTTGACCACAGTTCACTTATATTGTTTTGGCGGCTTTCAATTGACATGCAATCAGCTAGAAGTGATGTTCCAACAACATTAAAAGGGGGCGACATGTGGCTGACTTACTTCATCTATCTAATAAATACTCTCTAGGTATATGATCAAATCTCTATCCTTCAACACCCACACAACATGCCTACATAATACCCCAATTTGTTCAAACATCTTACACGAACAGGAAAACTTATTATCCTTTAAATCAACCTTGTATACCTTTTCTCTCTCGCGATCCATTATTGAAATATGCTTATTGACATATGTAATAGGATAGCAGTCACCCATAACTAGGACTGAGCAAAAAAGTCCGAACCGAATTTTTTAACCGAAGACCGAAAAATGGACTCCAGATTTTCGGTTTTTTTTCGGTTCGGTTAACCGAATCGGATTTTTTTTTGAAAAACCGGAGCGGATTCGGTTCATAGAAAATTGAAAGCGGGTACCGGTTTATGAACCGGTTTATTTTTTTTAGAAAAAAAAAAAAACTCATTTTTCCAAGCAAACAGTCGGTCCAAACAACAAAAATCTCAAATTCCCATTTCATTTTTCAAGTTTCCATAAATTAGTAAAATAGTAAGTCAACAAATCAATAAAGAAGTTGAACTTAAATAGGGTTATTACCAAAAAAGATGAAAAACCGGTTATGAAAACCGGTGCGGATAAACCGGTTTTCGGTTTCGGTTTTAAAATTTTTAAAAAACCGGTTAACTGAAAAAATCCGGTTCGGATCCGGTTTTGAAAAAAATTGATTTTTAAAACCGGTTAACCGCTCCGGTTTTCCAAAACGGAGCTGATAACCGGTTTTGCTCAACCCTACCCATAACTAGGGATGGCAACGGGTCGGGTCTGAGTCGGGTCCACCCAGACCCGGACCTGGACCCGAAATGTTCCCCTAGGACCCATACCCGACCCATACCCGCAAGGGTCTAAAATCAGTAGACCCATACCCAGACCCAATGGGTTCGGGTCGGGTCCGGGTCTACCCGCGGGTCTGTTCTTCAACAAGTTTCGTTATAAGATACATACTTAAACATCTTTACAAAGAATACAAAATCCCCAATTCCAATAACGCATGAACCCTAATTTATCAAATCTCCCAAATAACTCAATTTCTTACAAAATTCTAACAATTTCATTCATATACATACATTATCTAAACCTAATTAACAATATAAATACAAAATCAAATTATAAAGCATTACCAACAACAATTTTTCAACAAAAATAATCTTTAACCATGGTCTTCTAGCTTCTAGCTGCTACTCAAGTTCCTCAAATTCTAATGTTTTTGTCTAACTTTTGTTTTAGTTCGTAAGATAGTGTAAAACTTGTGTGGGTTTATTGGGGAGAGAAAGAGAAATTAACAAGTTTTATTTTACAAAGGGTTGCATATGAGCAAGAAATTTGCAGTTAAGGCTTGATTGTTATTTTTTTTATTTTACTAAAGGGTCTACGGGTCGGGTCCGGGTCTCGTAACTTAGACCCAAACCCGGACCCGAATAATTTTTAGAGGACCCATACCCGACCCATATCCATTAGGGTCTGAAAAAGTGAGACCCAAACCCGCCCTGTTCGGGTCCGACCCGCCGGGTTTGGGTCGGGTCTTGGACCCACTGCCATCCCTACCCATAACCTTGAGAAAGTTGTGAAACAACCACGTAAATGATTCTGCATTTTCTTTCGGTAACAAACCAGCTGCAAATATAACACACCTCTTATTAGGCCAGAGCATGGATCGGATATCCGATCCGAACTCCAATTTCAGATCAGATATCCGATCTGAAAATTCAAATTTTTACTATCCGATATCCGATCCGAAACACTTCGGATATCTGATTTTAATATCCGAAAAAATCGGATCAGATATCCAAATATCCGTGGATATCCAATTTTCGAGATAATTTTTTCAGTATGTGTATTTATCTTAAAAAAATGTATTTTTTGCTCAAAAAAAATTATTTTATAAAAAACTTCACTACATATAATAATTTAACATCCCGTATCTATCCGTAAATTGAACTAAATTAACTCCTCGATTTAGAAAAATTAAAATAAACCCAGATATGTCAACACAACAATGAAAACAAGATTTCCCCCATTCCCGTAAATATGTGAAATAAAAACTCTTCTGCCTCTGAAATCAAGAGAGAGAAAAAAGCAACTGGAACTAAAATAAAGCTTTGAATATAAGAGTTGATGAATGAGAGCGTTGGGTCATAATATTCATGTTGTTGATTAGAGTAATTTGGGTAAAATAAAAGAGAAGATAATATTAATGGGGTTAATCATTATGACAAAAATGGAGTCACAATCAGAATTTGAAGACGGAAGTTAG
>JAIUZE010009169.1:0-10515 GCA_022085475.1 Heliosperma pusillum | reverse complement strand
CACAAAAACTAATCAACAGTAATCATGTGAATAGTTAACAATCGTAATCCAAACTCTATCAATCTTAGCCGGCTTGCATCTCACCTTCTAAAACTCATAGAATCATACAAACATGAAAGACCAATCCGTCTAGAAACAGGCATAAGTTCTTAGGACAGTCAATAGTCGACTTCTGTAACTCGGGTCTATACCACAAGGTAGGAAAACATCCTAGCCCTAGACTGATCAGACCTAGCGACAACAGCTAACCCATCCCCTGTCTCATTACATAACCGTATATGAGAAACTCTACTAGGCGACCCCCTAAGCAGAGATGGCTAGTACTTAAGCTGGCTCCCTTCCCAAAGCGGAACTCTTAGGACGCCATGCCCCCGGCTTGGTATCAAAAGGCCCAAGCCAGTGACACAAAAGCTATTAACCATGAACTATATACTCGTTAAAGACAGTAAGGCCTATCGATGTCATGGTCCAAGATACTATTTTAGAATTAGAATGGTCAAGACGCCATATACTCATAATTCTCTATGGGTACTTAGTCAACACGACACCAACATATAATCAAACAGTCACGGGAAAAACTTCCTATCATGTGACTAATTGCATATAAATCATATTCAAATATCGTATCGCCTCATATCTACTAAGGCTCATTCATTCATTCATTAAATAAAACCTTACTTGAAGACAAATCCCCGACCCGAGTCCCGCGACGGCTCATCAGTCAAAACGGGGCTGACTAGATCTTAGTTTGACCAAACCCGTTTGGTCAAACCGGCTAGAAACAGAGTCTTTATCACATAGACATAAAATCAACATATTCATTACATGTTATTTTATTACTACTTCTAACATGTGAATTATCATATTATACCCAAAAAACCCGTTTGACTAAAAGGAGATTAAATTAAACTACGGTCTCGTCTTATAATTTCTAACATGTGAGAAATAATAATTTAATGAAAAACCTTTTTAATTAAATATTTTACTTATTACTATTTCTCGCTTGCTAATTATTACAAAACGCGATAAAAATGACGATAACTCAAAAACCGTCACAAATCCCAAAGTGGGACCCACGGGCTGAGTTGGGCCGGACCCCACATGGGCCTGGATGGGCCCCACGGCCTGTTTTGGGCAAAATGGGCTGTTTTGGCCTTTTTAACGGTTTTACTAAAAACCGTTTCTAATTATTTCCCGCATGCTTTAACATAATTAAAACCCGTCAAAACAACAACTAAACAATCAAACATTGACACAACCCAAAGACCAAAACCCGGACCCACCATGGACCAACCCAGACCGGTCTGAACCGGCCTGGACCGGCCTGGTTTGGACCGGTTTTCCAGCCACCAATTCGGCCACCACCAAACAACAACCCCAAATTTCCAAATTAATTCTAACATGTTTTTTAATTAATCAACACCCATTTTTAAACATCCAATTTAACCATCCAACATGCAACAATCATCATCATGAAGAAATCATAAAAATATAACAAGGACACCAACATATTCATAAATTCCTACAACACAATAAAATCAACCACTTATCATGTTACTAACTAAAATCATAAAACCATAATCATATGATCAAAAACTAAAGATGAACCAAAAACTAAAGTAAACCAAAGCTACTAAGGTATGTAACATCTATTCGTCGAGTAACTCGGAATCGTTACCTTAGCTAGAAAAATCAATTAGCACCAAAATAAGAAGTATAAACTAAGAAACCCGTCTTCTAATCTTCCCCTAATATATACGAGTCACCAAACTCGTCTTCAAAATTTTCCCCTATAAGAAATGACAAGAAAAACATTATTAGAATTAAAACTTGATTTTCCATAATTAAAGTGCTGAAAACGATTTTGACGGAATTGAAAATAAACCGTAGGGAAGATGAGGATGCGAAGAGGAGAGTCTAGAAATATAAGTTAGGACGGATTTAATTCAAGAAAGAAATGAAGGTTTTATGAAGGTTTTGCTTCACGAACGATGAAGGAACGGATGAAGGAACGCGAAGAACGCTCAAGAACGATTAAAGAAAGTGATATTTTGATCTTAATTTGATTTGTTGAAAAATGAAAAATTGTTTGTGAGTAAAGTGGAGTGTGTGAGCCGTGAGTTTATAGAGCAAAATAGTGAGTTGGGTTTGAAATTGTTGTTATGGAATCGACCCGGTATAATAATTATATTACCGTAATTAATTAGATATTAAGTTAATTGAATTAAATATCAAGATATTATGTTATTGTAATGAAAAGAAATAAAATATCAAGGCTAAGAGAGGAAGAAAAAACCGTGTGGTATGTGTGATATCGGGTCAGTTTTGTAAACGATTTGCGTAATTTTCGTTAACTGATCGATAAAGTAAATAAATATCTAGATATTATTATTAGTTTAATCAAACGAATTAAAATATCTAATGTGAGTGGAACACGATGACACGCGCGTGTGACTCATGCCAAAGTCGAGTTTTGAATTTGTTACGAGATTTACGATGAGTCGTAAATAGTTAAATGACGTTCGGTTAAAACCGTAAACGTTATTCTTTAATTTCCGAATAAATTCAAAATAATTATATTAAATTATGATAAATCTTAATAAATCTAAATAAAAATAAATCAAAAATATTATTTTTTTAAATAAAATTTCGGTCTTCAAACTTATGAACCGAGTCGGGAAAAGTCAACGAAAGTCAAAGTCGACTCAAAATTCGAGAAAAGTCAAAAATGACTTAAAAGTCAAGAAAAGTTTTTGACGACTTAAAAGTCCAGAAAAAGTCAATGACGACTTTAAAAAGTCAAGGAAAAGTCAAAGACGACTTAAAAGTCAAGAAAAGTCAAAGATGACTAAAAACGGTCTTTTCATGGAATCCCTCAAAATTTCCAAATACGAACGCGGAATTTCAAAATAAGACTCGGAACAAAAATTCCCATTTTAAAAACTTACGTTCTACTGAAAAGTGTTAGTACATATTTTTACTAGAAAAATGGGTATATTTCGGGTGTTACACCCTTTGGTTTATCAAGGGAAGAGGTCTTTACATGTATGATGCTAGTTTCGTGTAGGGTGATGCATTTGGTATTGAGCTGTTTAGCCATTTCACTATCTTGTCCTCTTATGTATTGATTGTTTGCTGAGTATTTGCTTGAGGACAAGCAAGGTTTCGGCTTGGGGGAATTTGTTACGTGGTTATTTTACGTATATTTAGTAGCTTAATTAGGCTTGTTTTGACTCCCCTTGATATGATTTTAGGCTAGTTTTGCATGGTTTCGTCATGTTTCGATATATACTACGCTTTGGTATGTTTCGTGTTTGTTTCAGGTCAAAACGAACCATCCTTGGAAATGTATCCATGATAGGAGTGATGAGAAACGAGTTCTCGGACATTGGAATGAAGGACAAAGGCTTAGATGTCATGAGCATAGAGATTGAAGTATTTTATGAAGAAGAAAAGAAAAGAAGAACTCCCCCGAGCGGGGATATTTTGTAACTGGGCGGGGGGACTGAGAAAACCCCTATTCGAGTTTTGGAAACTCCAATTAGGCTTAGTTTCCAAGTTCTAATAAAAGACCTATTATTAAAAACTCTTTGAAACAAAGTTTTACATACATTGTTTTTATCTTATGCTGGGGATAATTCGCCCTAATTACAAGAACTCTCTAGATTAAGATTTAATTACTTCGCTCTTTGGATTATTGCAATTATATTTCGTTCTATTCAACATTCAGGTTCTTTAATTACAAGTATTCTTTCTTCTATTCTTTTAATTATGTCTTATATTGTTTTAATTATGAATTGTTTGTCTTCTTTTATTATGAGTGAGTAATTTCCCATCTAGGGTTCGTAGGATTGTTGTAGGGATGACAAGCATGAATTGAATTGTTAATTTTGATTACCTAATCGGTATCTTGGATTTAGATAAAGATTTATATGGAATTGGGTTATTGTTTTTGATTGAATGAATCTAAAAGCAACTTAATTGTTCAATGAGAATTGAGAATTGTTTTGTGACGAGATTTATCCACCAAGTTCATCATCTAATAATAGGTTAAAACTGAATCAATTTGTGAAAGCAAGACGGTTTAGTTTAGAACATTAATCTTATCTTTGATTATTAGTTATTCATGGAAGTGTCTAATTGATAATTAGGACTTAACTATCAACTTAATGCCTCTACTTGGTTTAATTTTCTTATGGAAGTAGGTAGGTTGATCAATATTAGGGAGTTTAATTAGCTCGGAAGAGTTTTTAATAGCAAATTAGGTAGTGTCTAATCCGAGTAGTGATTTGGTAATTATTCATCTTTAGTAGAGCTTGTCGACCTATAACGAGACTACGGACCTTAGACCTTTTAGTTATTGATTAAAATCGTTGTTATTTGCTTATAAATTTAGTCTAGTTAATTCTCTATTATTGATTCCTCGTAGCTAAATTATAATCTAATTCGACTAGTACTTAACTTTACTTCCCTGAGATTGACTCGTAAGCATCTACAATTGTCCCGTACGCTTGCGGTATTTTTAACTGAACAATCAACATGAGTCTTTTCCAGAGCATTTTGTTCTCCACTTATGCGCATCGTGAAAACCTCCCCAAGAGGTCACTCATCCTAAGATTATTCCCCAACAAGCACGCTTAAATGCGGAGTTCTTATCTTGGATTTTCATAAAATAAAATGCACTTTGTTGATATGAGAAAAACTTTCTCTAATACCCGTGTCTTTGGAGGGTTACTCAGTCTAGTTTAGAGTGTAGTCGACTGAGTAGTGGGTACTCGGTCGAGTGTTTGGTTGCTTGGTCGAGTGACCTGTTTTGAGATGTTCCTGTTTGTGTGTACTTTGTCAAGTTTATATGCACTCGGTCGAGTTTATATGCACTCGTTTGAGTAAGTGATACTTGGTCGAGTGTCATGGTACTAGACCGAGTATGGGTCGAATTCAGCTTTTCTTGTTTTCTCCACATAACTTTATATTTTATTAGGTTTGAGATTTTTACTCTTTCTTATTCCTTCATTTCTCATATTAGTATCATGAACCTCTCTCTAACCTCTCTCAAAACTCCTTAATCATCCTTTAATCATCTATCATAATCTTTAAACCTCTCCTTAATTTCTCCTTGAATTTCCTGTAGAACTCATCCTTTTATATCTTTCTCTCATCTTTCTTTTCAATTGTTGTAAGTAATATTCATCTTAATCTTGTGAATTCACCTTATCATCTTTCAATTTAGGGTTTAGAGTAATTAGTATGAGATTAGTGATTAGATTGATTATCAGGTTGAGATTATATTATTAGATTCGTTTACATTAACTAGAAGAGATTATATTGATTACCTTGAGTTAGATTATTTTTGTTAGAGTATAATTTGGGGGAAATTGATATAGTGGATAATATTGATGTTGTTTGAATTAGAAATTGGGGGGAAATATTGTAGATTTAGTTTATTGATTATTATGAGAAGAATGAGGGGAATTTGACCTAGAATGTGATTAAAAGCTATTATATTTTTCTCTTAAATTATTCGAAATTTTTTTACCAAAATTTTGACATGTTTAAGTTCCTGTAAATGTTTCAGAATGTTAAAAAAAATTATTTTGAAATTTGCAAATTATTCTAATTATATTTGGAATTATTTCTTAATTGTTATGCAAATAAGGGTAAAAAACGAGCAATAATGTAAAATCGAGTTGAATTATTGTCAAATATTTTGTAACGAATAATATTTGAGTCCTAAAACAGTTAGGTAATTAACTTGGGCTTAAATTTGATTTAAGTATTAATTTGTGATTCTAATTGATTATTATCACGCATTTCCATATAACCAGGTACCGGTTTTATACGATATAAGTTTTATTAGGGCGATTTGGCATAATAATTTTGCATGAATATTACATATAATTATGCTGCATTTTGAATGGATGAATATCATTTTTGGATTTATGTAATTTTTAATTATGTAATTTGTTTTAGTATGGCCTTAGTTTTTTAATCGATATTACCCGTAATGTAAGGGAATATTGATTCAGTTGTAATTTTATGTGATCTCATATCACTTTTATTGTAATATTTAATTTTTCCATATGTATAATAGGAAACTCTTTTAATTTATTATATATTTTGTAATTATTTGTAATTCCGGAGTTTCCTAAAGACGGAGCTATTCGGAAAGGCGTTCCGAAAAAGAAGGTGTCCTTGGGAGGCGTGCACGTGAATTTCAAGGGACCAAAGGAGTTGGTTTCCGAATTTGTAAATAGCTTATTTGATTTTCTATTTCCAGGAAGGCCATACTAGGAATTTACTTTAATTGTTGCATTTTATTTATATGTTACATGCATGCCAAGTTGCCATATAATGATATTCCAATGCTCACTTCTATAAAGAGTGGCTAGGAATACATTTTCAAATGAAAGACTTAGGAGAGGCCCAGTGAAAGTCCATACACCTTAATTAGACTCCTTTAATTAGTTGCTAAATTACTTGTTAATTTAGTATTTAATGATCTATGTAACATGCATGCAAATATAAAGATATTTATATAAGAGAAGAAATTTCCTCACATTGATATGGAAAATATAAGGGCACAACAAGAACTCCTTCTTGTTGTTCTTGAGCTAATAATATGAATGAATACAAATAATCCCCAAAATAGAAGATCTCCTCTAAGTTGCACCAAGATTAACCCAAATAATCTACCCTTATTATTAACTAGATAATAAGATAGATATTATTCTACTAATATTATGACTATATTACTACACTAGTAATACTTAGTAAATATTAGTGTTCGAGAGTTTTAGTAAGAATATGAGGTTTTTAGAGAAGTAAGGAAACAAAGCACAAAATGAAGTAGTAAAAAATGAGCAACACTTGGTCATTTTATAGGCCATTTGGCCGGACTTCACAAGCCAAAATAGGGCTCTTATTTTGTTCATTTGATCACATGCATTAGAGTGGGGTGTTGTAGAACAAGTGATGATTGTTTACTACTTGTTATGTCACTTTCATAAAGTAACTAAAGAGTAAAAATAAGAACAAAATCATCACCATGTAACTACTAGCCCAACGGCCACAATGGCCTTAGTTTGGTCCATTTTGATTTTTGATATTTGTCTTACAAATACTTATTGATCATATGGTTAATTATCTTGTATAATTAAGTGTTAATTTGATCATATAACAATTATATGACTCAATTAAATAAATAATATGTACTTAACATTTTAAGTAATATTTTACCATTATATCAATATATAATGGGTCCCACAATGCTTAGTTAATTTATTTTACAACTCCTTGTAAATATAATTAACTAATTACCTCTATCTCAAAACCTCAACTAATTTAGTAATTTAACGATTAATTACTAAGTTAAATCTTATTTAATCGTATTAAAATAAGATATAAATTTATTAGTCAATTATCGCATAATTGAAAAATAAGCTTAATCGAATTTGAGTTCTTAACTCATTTTCTAATAATTAACTCTCGTACATATCGAATATATGTAATGTACTAATTAACTGTATCGTATACAAATAATTAGTTACTATTTGGATTTCATCCTTTAGGTGTGACCGAAAGGGATCAGTTGATCACCGCCGTCAAACGACAATAACGTCAAACTCTAGTCAGCCAACCGTTATTGATTTACGTTAATCAACTGACTAATCATATATATAGTCAATAAATATCCCAATTATATTCCTTAATAAGATTTATTATGTGGCGCACTATTGTGGAGGACACCTACTCCAACAATCTCCCACTTGTCTGACACAAGTGTGCGTCACCGATTCTCTTGTCTCTTTATCACATCTCCCACTCAACGCAAGGTGTCTTTCAGGTCGCACTTGCGATTGACAATATCTAGAGTGGTTTTCTCGATAGGGAGAGTAACTGTTTGACCGGAAAATCTACCATAGATCTCTTTCCGAGCGTGGCCACGCATTTACAGTAACTACTCCTCGAGTGGCCTAAAGATGTTTTTACCCAACGTGGGTGGACAATTCCTGTTGATCCATCTACTCTGTATGATGCAGATCACCATGATCCAGAAGAAGTCCATCGGCCTCCTTTTACGGCACGACCTAGAACATCAACCAAAACCAATCGGAAACTGCACCGACTCAGATAGACGGTCGCCAGTCAAAAGAATCGACTTATAGGAATAAGATAGAAGACCCTGCCACGACCAGGCATCAAATAATTGATTTAAGGGTCTCTACAATGTCACTGTCCGACAGAGTGTCATACAGTCTGTCTATGTAAACGACCAGTCATCTCCATGACCCTATGGTGCTGAACCAACCATCGATCGACTTACAATCTAGTCATTTTGAGACGTCACCTCATTTGAGTGACTAGGGACAAAATACTAAGTTCTTCCTATTCACTTGAATAGGGTCCAACAATCTATTCGGATAAACAAAGTATTAAATTTAGTTAAACTAAATAAAAGAGTTTAAAATAAAACTCAAACAATAAATGCCATTATCATATATGAAATAATTAATACAACATTCAATTATTACATATTACATAATCTAAAGGAATTCTGGCACACGTCTCAATCCCATTGTGACGACATGACCATCATGCTTAGCCTTTGATAAAGGCTTGGTTAAAGGATCAGCAATGTTGTCATCTGTCCCAACCTTACAAATGTCAATTTCCTTTCTGTCCACGTAATCTCTAATTACATGATATTTCCTAAGTACATGTCTAGAATTGTTACTAGACTTGGGCTCTTTTGCCTGAAAAATAGCCCCACTGTTATCACAATAAATTGTGATAGGATCTTTGGCAGTAGGGACTACTGTTAGTCCTTCCAAAAATTGCCGCAATACACACAGTTCCTTTGCAGCTTCAGGACGCTTTGCAGGGTACTCTGATTATTGTGTAGAATCCGCTGTGTAACGCTTTGCTTGGACTTGCCAGCAAACAGCTCTCCATATCATATAAATGTAGCCGGAATTGGGATTTCAAATCATCACGATTGTTTGGAAATGGCATCATGGTGTTTTGTCACCCTTTACAGTAAATCGTCTCGCCCTCCCAAACACTAAGACAAATCCTTGGGCCTTCTCAAGTACTTAAGGATGCTTTACGGCTATCCAGTGACTCTCACCTGGATTATTTTCTGGGTAACGACTTGTCATGCTCAAGGCATATGCAACGTCGGGACGAGTGCACATCATAGCATACATGATTGATCCAACGGCTGAAGCGTAAGGGATCAATTTCATGCGTTCAATCTCCTCGGTTTTCGTAGGGCATTCTGACTTGCTCAAAGTGATCCCACTTCCCATAGGAATAAAGCCTCTCTTAGAGTCTTTCATGTTGAACCGATCAAGAATCTTATCTATATAAGTCTCTTGACTTAATGCTAGTATCCGTTTAGATCTATCCCTATAGATCCGGATACCTAAGATGCGCTGGGCCTCTCCTAGGTCTTTCATTTGGAAATGTATTCCTAGCCACTCCTCTACAGAAGTGAGCATTGGAATATCATTCCCAATGAGTAGTATGTCATCCACATAAAGCTAGAAAAGTACTTTTACTCCCACTAAACTTATGTTAAAACGTTCCTGACACTTCGAGTGAAAACCATTTTGTTGAATTAAATGATCGAAACGATGATTCCAACTCCTGGATGCTTGATCTTAAGACCAATAGATGGATTCTCTTAAGTTTGGCATCTTTTTAGGGTTTGAGGCTCCACAAAACCTTCAGGTTGTGTCATGTAAACTTCCTCTTCTAGAATCCCATTTAAGAAGGCGGTTTTGACATCCATTTGCCAAATCTCATAATTATGAAATGCGGCAACCGCTAAGATAATCCTTATGGATCGAAGCATGGCGACTGGGGCAAAGGTTTCGTCATAGTGAAGACCATGAACTTGGGTGAAACCTTTTGCCACCAATCTAGCTTTATAAACATCATTATGTTTGTCTATGCCACTTTTGATCTTATAGATCAGTACATAAGCGGTGTACCTCTTAGGTAAATCACCAGTCCCATACTTGATTGTCGTACAGAGAATCCATTTCGGATTGCATGGCTCCTAGCCATAGCTTTGAGTCGGGACTAGAAATGGCTGCTTTGTAGGTAGTAGGTTCGTTACTTTCAAAAAGTAACACATTATAGTCATCACCTTCCTCTATAATACCAAGGTATCTATCAGGTGGATGACTAATTATGCTTGACCTCCTAGGTTCCGAAGGAATAATTACCGTACCAGACGAAGAGGGAACGTTTTCCTCGTCGTCCTTTTCGGTTTGTGGCTCTTGGACTTCATCAAGTTCAAATTTTCTCCCACTCTGTCTTTTAGAAATAAAATCATTTTCTAAAAAGACTGCATCACGAGACACAAACACTTTGTCCTCGTGTTTATTGTAGAAGTAATAAGCAAGTGATTCCTTTGGATATCCTACAAACAGACATTTGTCAGATTTGGGTGCGAGTTTATCGTCAGACTTATTCTTAACAAAAGCCTCACATCCCCAAATTCTCATA
>JAIUZE010009168.1:0-10410 GCA_022085475.1 Heliosperma pusillum | reverse complement strand
GGTACGCTACATGCAAATAACACCACCTCGCAAGTACACAACATTTGACGGCCGGGTCGATCAACGCCTAGCGTTCGCCTCCCAACAACGTCGTCGTATGCCCACTAACACATGCATTTAAGCAGTAGGATACCTCCCCGTTCCGACATTCCAGCCTTACGAACGTGGAGGTAGCCAAGGGGATGAGAGTACAAAGCACAAGACAAAATAGTGCTCAAACCGTATCATTTGTAAAACCGACTCAAAGTGGGACATACCAAAAACCGTCACAAAACATGAGAATATGGATTATATAAAATGTAACTATGATAAACATGAATCAATATATGATACATAAGCATTAGACCAAGTTTAAGAAGCATAATAAATAGGAAACATAGATCTTATCTCAAAACAACGAGTTTGGAAACTAACTAAAACAAGGGTCCACTTCAAACGGTCATAACTAGAGTTCTAGATATGCAAATGCAGAAATTCCAAATGGAGGTGATAGCTTATCCTCTTACGGTTCCAACGGGATGTCACAAGCCCAAAAAAAGCAAGTAACGAAGGAGATATGATCATTTTACGAAAAGGGGTCAGTGTAGTGAAACTGCACAAGTCACGACCGTGACTTGTATTTCACGCCCGTGAAACACTCTGTTACGCAAGGGTAAAAGATCAGCCACTATTTCACGCCCGTGACTTGAGTCTCACGACCGTGACTTGGGTCAAGACAACTCCAATTTGTTCTAAACTCAACCATCATCAACTATGATCATAAATCATCACTTCTCATATCAATTCTCATATCAATTCTCAACAAACAACAAGTATCATCATCAACAATCATCAACTAACAACAATCATCATCAATAACATGAATCCTAAGCTTTCTAATCGTATTCTAAATACGAATTCTACATAGAAGCATGTAAAACACGTAAATGATATCGAGTAACCCTTCACCGTTACCTTTTTGCGTCTTCAAACGATTTCTAAGTCTTCCTAGTAGTCTCCACCTACAATTAGGTAATAAAAGATGAATATCATTCACCTTGAGAAAGAGGGATAATTTAAAAAGCGAGAAAGACGGTAATATTATTACCAATACGGATAGAGGAAGATAAGAGGGGAAGAATAAAACGAACTTACGTGAATTTGAGCGAGTAACGAAGGAGTAGTGACGATTTTGAGCTTAATCGAAAATGAAGGCTAGGTTTTCATTTGGGTTTTCTTAGTGAGGAAGTAAGTTGAGTTGTGTGAATGAAAATAGGTTAAGTGTAGTATGAGGGAGTATAAGTGGAAAAGTCAAGAAAAAGTCAAAGTCGCCTTAAGACGGGATTCACATGGAATCTCGCGGAAATTCCAAATACGAACTCGGAAATTCTAAATTCGACTCGGAAAATTAAATTTACGATTAAAACTAAATTTCACTGAAAAGTATCCGTAAAATATTTTTACTTTGTAAAATAGGGTACATTTGCGGGTGTTACAATCACCCCACCTTTTAAAAAGTTTCGTCCTCGAAACTTGAGAGTAGAAAATAAAAGTATCAAGGATAAGAATCGGTTTTCAAAATTAATACGGAAACTTTTATAAGGGAAAATATTTATGAAACGAGGTTCATCTCAAAAACGGTTTAAGGAAATTTTTCATAAGAGCGAAACTCTATTTACGGATCACAAGAATGCTCGTCGCGAACGAGAACTCTAATTATCCAAATCAAAGCAATGTCAAAAAAGTGAAATCGAAATTCAAAACAACGTTAGTAAGTGCAGGACTAGTTATCAGACGTCTCCAATAACAAGTGCAAACATCCAACCAACGCAAAATCCAAATATAAAAGCAAAAGATATCCATTTTCTCCAAAAAGAGGGTACATAATCCATCTTTAGACTTCTTTGAAAAGTTAAATTAGAAATACAATATAGAAATTTGAAGGTTTTATCAAAGATAAAATCAAATAACAAGACATTACATGTACATAGAGCGACTCGAACATCAAGTTCACAAATCACGATAACAAAATATATACAAAACACGCAAAAACAAAACAAATCGAATTCTTAGGGATAGGAAGATCAAGATAGAGTCAGCAGGAAGATCTACAAGAATTCGACATCACTAAATCTACTAATAAACCAAATCCTCAAGAGAATGCAATTTACCCAATTTGCAACTCATCATTTTCAATCATCAGAAATACTACAAAAATATTCCATAATCACGAAACTTCGAGTAACAAATCCCAATTATTCGAATCCAATTAGAATCTACTAAAGTCCATCGGCACGGTAGACTCCACAACTCACAATGCACATGAAAAGATTGATTACCGCACTCTAATCTTCTTAGTGTCATCAAAACTCTTACTAGAAACTACCAACAAAATATTATCGATGGAAAACATGATCGCTATCAACCACAAGGTAAAAGAGACTTACCATGAAATCCTTTAATCCAATTTACTTCAAACTCAGTATCCTAAATTTACAATGAACTTTCTCATCCTCGAAAATCAAAACACAATCCACGCAACCAAACATAATTATCTAAGATCCAACTAGTCTCATCCAAAGTCTCACGACAAGGGAAAATCCACAACCCATTATCGCTTATAAGAATTCTTTAATACGCCCTAACATCCTTAATTCGATCATTACCACGCTCGTAGCCTCAAATATAAATAGTCACATTAGGAAACTATGGTGGTTACTAATCCTCAAGATAAATGGGTTCACCATTCTATCTCTATAATCCATCACAACTGAGCACTCACTATCCAAAGCTTGCAACGAACATTTCCCAATTTCAAACTATGATTCCTTAAGAATAAAAGAGAATTACTAATTCCAAACCACAAATAGCCAATCACTTGGCAATCAGACAACCATTCAAATCATCTGGATCATCTAAAACTCAAAATGAATAAATTTTCATTTATGACAATACTCCTCAAACCTTGGGTTACCGGCTTAAATTCCCTAAAGCAAAGTCTCTTTTAGATACCACCAATTAGAGACATCTAATTCCCAAATGATATCCCAAGCAACCGATATACTACTCAACATCAACAAACTATTATCATGATCAACTCAATTCTCAAAATAACACTACAATACCAAGCTCCAAATCTAGAACCACTAAAGGAGGATACATTATCACTATTAGGATTCATCCTAGAGCTTAAGTCCTATTTCCCATGATGAAATATAACATGAAATTTGCTCAATCCAAGGACACATATTTTAGCTAAAGAATCCCAAATTACATTACACTTATTCTCTGAGCCCTACAAATGGAATACCCAATCCATTAGAGAAAAGATGCAGGAGCAACGAGATAGGGAACGATAAGGAATCTCAAGAAGAACACAAGCATAAATAAGGCACGAGATTACAAGAGAGGAGCGCTGAAAATAACGAGGTCAAGGAAGAGACAAAGCAGATAGTAGAGTTATGAAGCTATCCGAGTAAGAAAGAAGATACGAGCATGCGATTTCTTAAAGATCAATCTTGACAAAAACATTCAAGAATGGAAATGAAAAGGAATGATGGCACGAGTAAAGGTTTAAGGTTTAATCCACAAAATTTCTCCTGTCAGACTTAGGGTGATAGTAAAGCAACTCATCCCAATAACAAAGGTCTCTTACAAGGAACCCTCGTACCACAAATTATCAAAGTAAGGTACACCTAGATTTAACAAATCGATTACAACCCAATTCATCCGCCCTTTCATATAACACGGAATCCCAAAGGTTTCAAAAACCGAAGAACCAATAAGGAATTCTCCATACTAATCTCTTTTCAACTCCTACGGCCACAAGGTAGAACAACGAACAAAACGTCATTATCAACATCATATAGCCCATGAGTTCATTATTAACAAAGTACAATCTTAAGTAATATGGTTCAACTTACCGAAACCTTACTACTTCAAACGAGTCTCCGATACCATAAGATATGATCATATCTTTAAATCCAAGAACTATAGCCAAATGCTTTTCCACCAAGCCTTTACTCACAAACACACAATAGGAAACCACAAGACGTCACTTAACCTCAAAAGTATTTCGCACCTCAAGATATCATTCAAAACTTCTTATTTACACCAATTAGATCTATCATAAGCATGGTCTTCCAAACAATACTAAACTTCTAAGTCCAAAAGACTAAATTACTAATTGAGTTAAGAAGTCATAGCCAACTCATTCAACCTTACACCATCAAATACCATGAACTATCTACACATTAGTCATGGCAAGCATCAAGCATTAAAATCATCAAACTTATCTTACTACCTTTCCTTAGAGTTAAAACCAATCATCAATATAGGGTGAATTTAGATCTACACCATTTTCCTCAAATCACAAATTCATTCTAACAAACACTAATATTCCACAAAATTCAAAGTTCTTCCGACCAAGCATAATATACCACAAACAATTGGGTATGACATCCATAAAAATGTTACAAGAGGAAGGTAAGGATACCAATGTTAAGATGGAGGAACTATCAAGAGTAATTTCCAAGAGGCAAACAAGATGGAAGAGAAAGAAGCACCTAGATAGAAGGAAGAGAGCATGATACAATAAGGACGAGAGAATTCATAGATGAGGAAGAAATACACTTCAATTAGGCTTGTCAATCTTCAAATCTTCGGTAGAGGATACTTCTTCTAAGTAACACAATGATCCACCTTAAGACGGTAGATACAAACAAACATAACATCACTCAACACAATCAACAAAAAAGTTAGAACCTAACAAACATCAAGTACACCAAAGACTACCACCTTAGGTCCTTAAGTCTACCCATCTCTCATTTATTATTTCAAGGTTAAGTAGTTTAAGTTTAGGGTTCACGTGTGTGCGTCGGGAGCGTTTAAGCTCTGATACCAACTGTGACAACCCTCGCGAATGCGGAAATAAAACATACAAGCATGTGAATTATAAAGCGGAAATATGATATTTTAAAACTTTTATACATGCAAGATAGAAATACGAGGAATGTCAGTAATTACAAACCAAATATAAAATACTACAAGAGACGTAGTCTCTCAAAATGTTAACAAAAGAAAAAGTTATTTAGCATCTAGCAAATGAACGTCTAGAGGTGTTTCATCCAGGGACAACGCCCGCTAGCTCACACCCGAACCCAAAATACCACAAGCAAAAAGCCATCCAATCAAGCAACTTGTTCATCCATGAAAAACATGAACGCCACAGTCAGTGGGGAGTAACTCCGGGTTCTCCCAGCCATATCACATTAAACGTACATAAAAGGAAATACAAAAATAGAAGCATGCATGTATAGATATACATGTGAAATACGATAAGGATAGATAGATATTAAATATTTAATGATAAGAGCATATAAAGTAGAAGTCCGAATCCATCATGTTATACAAAGACTCGGGGAAGACACTCTTAGGCAACCGAATAAGCTCACTAGGGCTTACATCTCACCGTTAGCGGTATAAGTTTGATAAGATTGAGACTCGACAAACAAACCATGCCAAGTCATGGTATGATCATGAATAATCAATCATGTAATCACCCATCCAAACACAACGACACAATGACGACCTCTCTCACAGTAAATGAAACGCACTAGCACCGTGTACATGGCAAGTATGATTAAAAGGCATCCACGGGATAAGACATTTCCCTGAACGCTAACACGATTCAATTCATTTCGTATATGTAGACTAATTTCCTCCAGTAGGACGACGATAATAATACGGTCCTAGTCTAAATCTGGCCAGAATCTCGGAATCGCATTTTCCAGTTCGACATGCGATAAACATTTCGCATCCAAGACTCGGTCAATCAAATGAAGCCGAGTACCCCAAATTCGGTAGAATAATTCACGAAAGAGGCAGAAAAGAGCTCATGCCTCATAACAAGCGGTACGCTACATGCAAATAACACCACCTCGCAAGTACACAACATTTGACGGCCGGGTCGATCAACGCAATGCGTTCGCCTCCCAACAACGTCGTCGTATGCCCACTAACACATGCAATTAAGCAGTAGGATACCTCACCGTTCCGACATTCCAGCCTTACGAACGTGAAGGTAGCCAAGGGAATGAGAGTACAAAACACAAGACAAAATAGTGCTCAAACCGTATCATTTGTAAAAACCGACTCAAAGTAGGACATACCAAAAACCGTCACAAAACAGGTGATATAAGCAAATGAAATATCATATATTCAAAACATTAATATTATAAGTCACTACGTAAAATTATACGATAAACGAATCATGCGAACTATTTTAAATTACGAGTTTTAGAAATTGTAAGAATAAAACACAACCGTGTTGCCGGCCGGTCAGTGGACCGGCGGCCAGTACCCCGGCTCGCGCATGAAGCCAAATCCAAAAATCACAAATAAAAGAGCAGCGTGTTCCAGGCCGGTCTGGAGGCCGGCGGCCGGGCACCCGGCCAGGAGCACCTCTTCACACAAAAAGCAAGTTTGGAAACTAACTAAAACAAGGGTCCACTTCAAACTAGAGTTCTAGATATGAAAATGAAGAAATTCCAAGTTGTGGTGATAGCTTATCCTCTTACAGTTCCAACGATAGGTCACAAGCTCAAAACAAGTAAGTAACGAAGGAGATATGATCATTTTACGAAAAAGGGTCGGTGCAGTGAGTTCCCAGCCGGCCAATGGGGCCGGCGGCCGGGCACCCGGCTGGGACAACATCAACCCGAGAACAATATACACAAGTTCAATGATTTTCTATTCTCATATTTAAATTCTATCAACTATCAACAATCAATAATCATCATCAACAATCCTCAACTAACAACAATCATCATCAATAACACAATTCCTAAGCTTACTAATAATATTCTAAATACGATTTCTAACATAGAAAACACGTAAAACACGTAAATGATATCGAGTAACCCTTCACTGTTACCTTTTCGCGTCTTTAATCGATTTCTAGAAAGTCTCCACCTACAATTAGATACAAAAGATGAATATCATTCACCTTGAGAAAGACGAATAATTTAAAAAGCGAGAAAGACGGTAATTTTATTACCAATACGGATAGAGGAAGATGAGAGGGGAAGAATAAGACGAACTTACGTGAATTTGAGCGAGAAACGAATGAGCTATGACGAAACTAAGGTTGGAAGATTATGGAAGCTAGGTTTTTGGGATTTCTTAGTGATGAAGAAAAGAGTTGTGTTTGAGTTGTGAGGAATGAAATAGGTTATGAGGGAGTATATGTAAGGTGAGTAAGTGGAAAAGTCAAGAAAAAGTCAAAGTCGCCTTAAGACGGGATTCACATGGAATCTCGCGGAAATTCTAAATACGAACTCGGAAATTCTAAATTCGACCCGGAACATTAAATTCTAAATTAAAACTAAATTTCACTGAAAAGTATCCGTAAAATATTTTCACTATAAAAATAGGGTACATTTACGGGTGTTACAATCACCCCACCTTTTAAAAAGTTTCGTCCTCGAAACTTGAGAGTAGAAAACAAAAGTATCAAGGACAAGAATCGGTTTTAAGAATTAACAAGAAAACTTTTACAAGGGAAACATTTATGAAACGAGGTTCTTCTCGAAAACGGTTTAAGGAAATCTTTCATAAGTGCGAAACTTTATTTACGGATCGCAGGAGTGCCCGCCGCGAACGAGTACTCTAGTTATCCAAATCAAAGCAATGTCGAAATAGTGAAATCGAAATTCAAAACAACGTTAGTAAGTGTAGGACTAGTCACCAGACGTCTCCAATAATAAGTCCAAACATCCAACCAAACGCAAAAACCAAATATAAAAGCAAATGAAATCCATTTTCTCCAAAAAGAGGGTACACAAACCATCTTTAGACGTCTTTGAAACGTTAAATTAGAAATACAATATGAAAATTTGAAGGTTTTCTCAAAGATAAAATCAAATAACAAGAAATTACACGTACATAGAGCGACTCGAACATCAAGTTCACAAATCACGATAACAAAATATATACAAAACACGCAAAAACAAAACAAATCGAATTCTTAGGGATAGGAAGATTAAGATAAAGTCGGCAGGAAGATCTACAAGAATTCGACATTACTAACTCTACTAATAAACCAAATCCTCAAGAGAATGCAATTTACCCAATTTGCAACTCATCAATTTCAATCATCAGAAATCCTACAAAAATATTCCATAATCACGAAACTTCGAGTAACAAATCCCAATTATTCGAATCCAATAAGAATCTACTAAGGTCCATCGGCACGGTAGACTCCACAACTAACAATCCACATGAAAGATTTATTACGCACTCTAATCTTCTTAGTTTCATCAAAACTCTTACTAGAAACTATCAACAAAATATTTATCTATGGAAACATGATCGCTAACAACCACAAAGTAAAGGACTTACCATGAAATCCTTTAATCCAATTTACTTCAAACTTATTATCCTAAATTTACAATGAACTTTCTCATCCTCGAAAATCAAAACACAATCCACGCAACCAAACATAATTATCTAAGATCCAACTAGTCTCATCCAAAGTCTCACGACAAGTGAAAATCCACAATCCATTATCGCTTATAAGAATTCTTTAATACGCCCTAACATCCTTAATTCGATCATTACTACGCTCGAAGCCTCAAATATAAATAGTCACATTAGCAAATTACGGTTCCTTAAGAATAAAAGAGAATTACTAATTCCAAACCACAAATGACCAATCACTTGGAAATCAGACAACCATTCAAATCATTTAGATCATCTAAAACTCAAAATGAATCGATTTTCATTTATGACAAAACTCCTCAAACTTTGGGTACCAACTCAATTACCCTAAAGTAAAGTCTCTTTTAGAATCCACCAATTAGAGACATCTAATTCCCAAATGATATCCCAAGCAACCGATATAATCCTCAACAACAACGAATATCATCTCGCTCAACTTGATTCCCAAAAATAGCACTACACTATCAAGCTCAATAAATGAAGCCACCAAGAGAGTACAATACCACCAACAGATTCATCCTAAGGTTTAAATCCCAATCCTATTCATGTTCAAAATCAACACGAAGCTAGCTAACAACCCCAGCTATCTCACTAGAGGAAAGACAATGTCACCATGAAACTGGAAACGATAGGAAATTTCAAGGGAAACACGAACGCGATAAGAAAATGAGAGGGACGCTAGAGGCAGGGAGCCAAAAGCTAGATATTGGATAGATATAGCCATGAAGATAGCCAGGCAAAGGAAAAGATAAGAGAAAACAATTTCCTAGGAATCAGGTTTAGTAGAAACTTGCATGAAAGGAAATGGAAAGGGATAATGGTACGAGTAAAAGTTTAAAGTTTAATCCACAAAATTTCTCCTTTCAGACTCAGGGTGATAGCAAAGCAACTCATCCCGATTACAAAGGTCTCTTACAAGAGACCATCGTACCACAAATCATCAAAGTAAGGTACACCTAGATTTAACAAATCGATTACAACCCAATTCATCCACCCTTCATATAACACGGATTCCCAATTGCGGAATTGCAACTCAAGCATAGTAACATTCTCTCAACTCCATAATTTGTCACATTCCCAAAGGTTTCAAAAACCGAAGAACCAATAAGGAATCCTCCATACTAATCTCTTTTCAACTCCTACAGCCCACAAGGTAGAACACCGAACAAAACGTCATTATCAACATCATATAACCCACGGGTTCATTATTAACAAAGTACAACCTCAAGTCAAACATCATCATTAACGTCCCAAGGTATTTCCATCATAGCTCACATCATAATCCTCAAGTAATATGGTTCAACTTACAACGAAACCTTACTATTCCAAACGAGTCTCCGATACCATAAGATAAGATCATATCTTTAAATCCAAGAACTATAGCCAAATGCTTTTTCACCAAGCCTATACTCTAACACATAAACTAGAATCCACAAGAAGTCACTTAGTCTCAAAAGCATTTTACAACTCAAGGCAGGCATCATTCAAACTCCTAAATTCAAAAGATTAAATCGCTAATGGGTTAAGAAGTCTTAGCCAACTCATTCAACCTTACACCATCAAATATCATGAACTATCCACACATTAGTCATGACAAGCATCAAGCAGTAAAATCATCAAACTTATCTTACTACCTTTCCTTAGAGATACAACCAATCATCATTATAGGGTGAATTTAGATCTACACCATTTTCCTCAAATCACAAATTCATTCTAACAAATACTAATATTCCACAAAATTCAAAGTTCTTCCGACCAAGTATAATAACCACAAACAAATGGGTATGTCATCCACAAAAAATGTTACAAGAGGAAGGTAAGGATACCAATGGTAAGATGGAGGAACTATCAAGAGTAATCTCCAAGGGGAGAAGACGTTAGATGATAAACAAGCACTTTACATAGAAGGAAGAGAGCATATTACAATAAGGA
>JAIUZE010009167.1:0-15304 GCA_022085475.1 Heliosperma pusillum | reverse complement strand
ACCCTAGATGGCTCAAACACTAGGTGGGCTAATTAGGTTAACAACAAATTGAGATAGAATATATTAGAAACCCTAGGTAGCATGACAACCCATAAGTTGTATTACTAACCAATAGAATCTCATAATATATTCTCTATTAAAATAGTTGATAAATATAAAAATAAAACTCTTTCACTTTTGAAAACATTTCAAAACATTTTATTTCCAAAATCATGCATCAATATTTTATCATTCAAAATCATAGGCTAAAGCTATAACTTTTGAACATAAAATCTCTCGAATGAAATAGTTACCGAATGACGACCTATACTATCTAATCTTCACAAAGATCTTCAGTATACGGATCATCTCTTTATCTTGATCACAAAGACCCTCCATCTCGAGTCTTGTGTAGATTTATGTAGATCTCGTTTGAAGCGATTTTCCTTAAAGTTATGCCTGGTTAGCTATAACTTCCAAGTTCACTTCCAAAGTTATTCCTGAAGTTGTTATAACTTTGTCTCACAGACTTTATCATAACTTTGATCTTTCTTCTCATAATTGTTGCTAGCTATAATAAGACTAAAGCACACAATTACACGCATATGATATATCAAGTAAAACATATTATCACGTAAACATATGTCATTATCAAAACTATCAAATTGGTCCAACAAATTCCCCCTTTTTGATGATGACAAGTCTCATATGATTTCCTCAAGAGTTCTTCTTAACAATGTGACTAAGTATGGTTCCCCCTCAACAAAGCACTCCAAAGTTATAGAAACTTTGATCGCAAGAACAAAACAACTTAGCCAAAGTTATAGCTTGAGAGAATTTAAGAGATAACGAGTCTTGACAAGGAGCAAGCTTAAGCAAAGACTCAAATCATATCATTTCTTCCCCCTCTTGGCATCATTGAAAAGACAAGAACAAAGACATAAAACGACTAGAATAACACATGTCAAGGCAAGAAATAGATATGCAAAATACGCAATATAACACGATATATATCAAGCAAAATAAAGTGCAAATGTTGATTAAACTACAATCCACAAAAAATATTGTTAGTTGCCATTGGGCCGAATGGTTAAGTAGTTGTAAGGAGCAAACAAGCGAAGGTAAGAAGATCAAGGCATTTTGGGTTGTCGGATGATGTTAGGGTTAATAAAGTCGGGTCGGGTGCGGTACTCGAGAGTAGAAAGACGATCGAGGCACGTCAATACATGAGTAGCTTGTGCTGTGAGGCAAACATCGAAGTTTCGAATCTTCAAGGAAAGAGCCTCCGTTGCATCAAATATAGTGTGCATCCCCTCACGCATCTCCGAACCGCTCTTCACCAATGCACCTCCTTGGCTCACCAAGAATTGCATCCGATCCCTTTGCCTATACATCTCTTGTCGAATATCGACAACATTCCTCTCTAATTTTGCTAGGCAATCATCAACCCCCGTCATCCAAGACCTCAACTCACTACGCACACCCGAACCGACATGGTCACGGGTAGAGCTAATGTTCCCCATAGCCACGGTTTTTACATTTTTTTTTTTTTTTTTTATATATTTTTTTTTTTCAACAACCGTAGCAATTTTCTTATCTTGCGCATCAAGGCGCTCCATTACTTTTCCCATAAACCCATCCAATTTCGATTCAAGCCCCGAAAAATCAGCCACTCTCGGGTTCATAACAACCGAACCATTTTTTTTTTTATTTCTTCACGAACACCCTCTTGTACCCTTTTTTTTTTTTATTAATCGACGCCTTTTGTACGTTCAAGCACCGAACCCGACTCGGTTTGGGTTTTGGAGTTTGGGTAATAGTTGGGTGCGTTGTAGTGATGGATTGGTAGACATACAAGGTGTTTGTGTTTTTGTAGGAGTGCACGTGAGGTGCCGTCCTACTCTTCCTCTTTTTTTCCTTTTTTTTTTTTTTTGAATTTAGGTAGGAAAAGGAATCTTAGGTATTTAATTTTGGGGATATGGTAAGGATAGAACTTGGTAAATAAGAAGATATGGTAAGGTGATTTTATTTGAGAATTTCGGCTAACATGAAATACATGGGTAGAATTTTGCTCAATTTTGGAAAGTGAATAAGATAGGTTTTTGGCAAATATGTGGTTCATAATTCAATTTCCATAAAACACTAAATATGCAAGATACTCACGTAAAATATATTATATTAAACACAAATATACTAGCAATGAAATATGCGGACACAGTCATATAATCTCGTCTTCATCTAGCCAGTCACGCAGGTTCACAAAATAAATAAGATGAATTTAATTGCTACCGATTAAACCAATTTCCAACCGCAAAATCTCAAAACGTCTTCTCGCTAACGCCTTTGTTAAAATGTCAGCCCATTGAACATAAGTACTACAAAATTCGAGTTTAATGTTGCCCTTTTCTACATGGTCACGCAAAAAATGATGTCTAATGTCTATATGCTTAGTACGAGAATGCTGAGCTGGGTTCTTAGAAATAACAATAGCACTCGTATTATCACAGAAAACAGGCATACAACCAACATTAACACCATAATCACATAGTTGTTGCTTTAAACAAAGTAGTTGAGAACATACCAGTCCTGCAGCGATATATTCGGCTTCTGCAGTGGATAACGCAACCGAATTTTGCTTCTTTGAGCCCCACGTTATTATGCAAGGTCCCACAAAAGTAGCGAATCCAGAGGTACTTTTTCTATCTAAAGAACATCCCGCATAATCTGCGTCTGAATATCCTACTAGATTGAAATTACACTCAAGTGGATACCACAAATATAAGTTAGATTTACCAATTAAATATCTCAAGATACGTTTAACTGCAATCATATGTGATTCCTTAGGACATGATTGAAATCTAGCACAGACACATACGCTGAACATAATGTCAGGTCTACTTGCAGTCAAATATAATAAAGAACCAATCATACCTCGATATGTAGTCTCATCTGCGGACTTACCAGTTTCGTCTAAGGTCAACTTTTTGTCAGTTACCATAGGTGTGTCCATTGGATGAGCGTTTTCCATACCAAATTTTCTGATTAGCTCCTTGACATATTTTTGTTGGTGAATCTTTATCCCTTCTTTGGTTTGTTGAATTTTCAATCCTAGGAAGAATTTTAATTCTCCCATCATGCTCATTTCAAATTCTGAGGTCATAAGATCTGAAAAATACTTGCACAATTTATTGTTAGTAGAACCAAAAATAATATCGTCTACATAAATTTGAGCAACAAGTAAATCACAACCCTCGGATTTTAGAAATAGAGTTTTGTCAACAGATCCTCTTTTAAAATTGTTTTGCAATAAAAATTTAGATAATCTGTCGTACCAAGCCCTAGGCGCTTGTTTCAACCCATATAAAGCTTTATCGAGTTTAAAAACATGGTTTTGAAACTTGCTATTCAAAAATCCAGGAGGTTGTTCAACAAAAACCTCTTCTTCCAAATAACCATTAAGAAAGGCAGTCTTAACGTCCATTTGGAGTAATTTCATTCCTTTATGAGCTGCGAAGGCGATGAGCAAGCGAATAGCTTCAAGTCTTGCTACTGGAGCGAATGTTTCGTCATAATCAATCCCTTCTTGTTGATTATAACCTTGAACAACTAATCGAGCCTTGTTACGAACTATAACTCCTGAATCATCCAATTTATTTCTGAATACCCATCGAGTACCAATCACAGTTCGATTAGGAGGTCGTGGCACCAGGTGCCATACTTTATTACGTTCGAACTGTTGAAGCTCCTCTTGCATAGCTACAATCCAATCGGATTCTGCAAGAGCTTCCTTGATGTTGGTGGGCTCTATGGTAGACAGAAAAGAATAGAATGAACAAAAGTTATTTAATGTTCGCCTCGTTTGAACTCCCTTATTCAAACTTCCTAGGATACTATCCATAGGATGAGAACTCATATATTTCCATTTCTTAGAGTTCCTAGGCTCATCATCATCTGATGAACTATCATTTTCCTCAAATGATTCAGAATCAAGATTGGTTCCCCCTGAGTTGGACTCTGGGGGTATAGCTGAAGTTGGTACAACTTCAGTTACACCATCTTGGTTCTGGTTCAAAGTTATAGCATCATCAGCAATAACTTCAGTTTCCTTTTCCTTGTTTTGAGAAGAGACATTCGTATCATCAACAATTGTCTCAGTTCTCTGTTCAAGGTCATTTGCGGATTTATCAAGGTCATCATTGATTCCTTCAATAACTTCTTCATTATTTTCTGGCACGTCATCTCTGGAGAGGCGAAAGTCTGGATCATTCATGTCCTCTTCTTCATTCTGTTCAACTTGCTCAGGCACATTATCTTCATCAAATACAATATGAACACTTTCTTCTATGCACAACGTTCTTTTGTTAAAAACTTTAAAAGCTTTACTATGATTAGAATAACCAACAAACACAGCTTCGTCACTTCGTGGATCAAATTTGCTCAAATTACTTTTCCATTATTATGGACAAAACATTTACTCCCGAAGCAACGAAGGTGAGCTATATTGGGTTTTCTCCCTCTTAAAAGTTCATAGGGAGTCTTTTTGAGAATAGGTATAATCATAGCTCTATTGTGCACATAGCATGCAGTACTTATGGCTTCTGCCCAAAAGTTCTTAGGAAGGCCACTACAAAAAAGCATAGTGCGGGCCATGTCCTCTAATGTTCTATTCATACGTTCCACGACACCATTTTGTTGTGGGGTTCGTGGTGCAGAAAAGTTATGTCCTACACCATTCTCCCTACAATATTCTATAAAAGCTTGATTATCAAATTCAGTGCCATGATCCGTACGAATGGAAACTAACTTTTTATCAGCCTTGTTTTGGGCGAGCTTCATTAGTACTACAAACTCATCGAAAGTTTCATCTTTAGTAAATAGAAAGATAGGCCATACATACCTGGAGTAGTCGTCGACTAGGACGAATACGTACCTTGATCCACCGCGGCTTCTAACTTTCATAGGTCCACACAAATCCATGTGTACCAACTCAAGTGGACGCTCTATACTTACTACTCGTTTTGGTTTGAATGAAGATCTAACTTGTTTACAACGGGCACATGAGTCACACATCTTCTCTTGTTCGAATTTGATTGAGGGTAAACCCTCAACTAAATCCCACGATTTTAGTTTCTTTAAAGTTGTTGGACTGATGTGTGCAAACCTCTTGTGCCACAAGCATGAATCATCCACAGTGACTTTCATGCGCGTAAAGGAACTTGTAGTGACTTTGTTTAAATCAATCATACACACGTTCCGTTTACGTAGACCTTCTAAGATAACATTGCTAGTTCCTTCAACTATGATACGACAAACATTTGAATGAAAAACGACTTTGTTGCCTTTGTCACATAGTTGAGAGATACTTAGCAAATTATGCTTAAGGCCATCTACCAGATATACGTTATTGATAGCATGTGAAGAAGATATACCAATCTTACCTACACCGATTATATTGCCCTTCTTGTTGTCTCCAAAGGTGACCTTGCCACCGTTGAAGGGCTCTAGTGAAAGAAATAAATTCTTGTTTCCAGTCATGTGCCTCGAACATCCACTGTCGAGATACCAAAGATTGTTTTCTTTCACTATTTTCTGCAGGAGAATCAAATACAGTTTTTAGGTACCCACGCTAAGTTGGGTCCTTTATGGTTAGTGACTTTATATATTTGATCCTTCCTAACCCATACCTGTTTGACAATTCTTTTCTTCTTAGGATAGGGTTTGCTAGGTTTATTATATTGATTATTGTTACGACGCACTGTAGGTTTAGACGACTGCCTCTGATTCACATTAGGTTTAGATTTTGAAGGTACAGATGTGTAATCGAAGGCTATGTCATAAAACCATCTAAACTCATTGTTTCGAACCTCATCACGTTGAGGATCAGATTCTGACTCACTAGACACGTCATGCTCTTTCACAAAATCAGTTTGATTTTTGTTGTCGTTAACATATTTAACACAATTATCTTTAACATGACCGTTGTGACCACAATAATTGCAAATCAGATATTCTGAAAGATTGACGTACTTCTTTCTTCTGAAATCACGGTCAGAAGGAGTGGATTTGCACTTATCATGGTCTCTACGACTATAGCATTCATGACCAAGACCTTTCTTCATGTTATTATTAGACTGTTCGGTAAGGAAGTCTAAGACCTTTTGACTTCCTTCCCACTTATCATGGACTTTTCGTGCATGTAGGAGCAATTCCTTCAAAGACTGAATTTCTTTTTCACACGACGAATGATCTACATTCGAGTATTTGGAGGGATTGTTCTTTTTGAAATTTTCACGAAAATCATTGAAACGTTTGTTCAAGATAAGTTTCTCCTCATTATGTTGACTTTTGGCTTGGGAGAATTCAGCCTTCAAATCTTTCAATTGCTGAGAAAGAAAAGAGTTTACTTTCTCGTGATCAAGGATAACATCTTTCTTTGCCTTAGCTTCAGATTGTAAAAGCTCATTGACTTTCTTCAATTCTAAAGTTATAGCATCATTAGCTATAACTTTGGCTTGAAGATGCTTAATGTTGAGTTTTAACTCTGAGATTATAGCTTTATTAGCCATAACTTTAGACTCAAGAGCTTCTTTCTCAACATTTGTCTTGTCTGAAGTTATAGCTGAAGTTGCCATAACTTTAGACTTGAGCTTTTTAGCTTTGGCCTTTAGAAGTTGGTTTTCCTCAGCAATATCAAGAATTTGTTCTTTACGATCTTTCAATTCTAGACTCTGCTCATGACAATGATCTAAGGCTTCTTCAAAATACTTAATTAAAGACTTTTTAGATAAATTCTTAACTTGCTTTTTAAGTTCAAGATGACTAACCTCTTCGTCATCTTCTGAATCTGGTTCTGAATCTGAGTTGCCAACAAGACACATCTCGGATTCGCTTTCATTGTCACTGTCGGAAATTAGGTCAAGACTGACGTTGCTTAGACACAAGTTGGCGACGTCCTCTTCTTCTGATTCGTCGTCCTCTGTGTCGAGATCTCCCCAGCAATAAGCCATCATTACTTGCTTGAATTCCTTCTTGGTTTTGTCTCGTTGATTTTTGTCTTTGATTTTTTTCCATGTGGGGCAATCCTTGATCATGTGATCATTATCCCCACATTTGAAGCAACCACGACTTGAAAGAGACCCTTTTGACTCAATTGGCTTTTTGTAAGATTTATTAGTGTTATTGTTAAACGTTTTCCCTTGTGGGTTATTAAAGAACTTTTTCTTAAAACGTCTAGCAAATAACACTGTTTCATCTTCAAGATCCGAATCTTGTCTTTCACTAGATTCGGCCTGTAAAGCCACCTTCTTGCTATTACTCTCATTTGCCGCATCTTCATCAAGAGTAATCTCATGAGCCATTAGGGTTCCAAGTAGCTCTTGATAAGATAGGTCAGATAGGTCTTTACATTCCTCAATTACCGGCACCTTAGGTCTCCATCGTTTAGATAGACTTCTAAGGATCTTTCTGGCAATTTCCTCGGAGTCAAAAGTTTTTCCAAGATTTTTCAATTCATTAATGATACTGGAGAAGCGAGGAGACATGCTGTCAAGCGATTCATTTTGTTCCATGGAGAACAATTCGTATTTTCGCATAAGTAGAGCTATGCGTTGCTTTTTGACAACAGTTGTCCCCTCATAAGATAACTCAAGACCATCCCATATTTCCTTGGCAGTAGAACTAGATGAGAAACGATCAAATTCAGTATGGGTCATGCCGTTTTGCAACAGACTAATAGCCTTTGAATTTTTCTCAGCTTTCTTATAATCTGCCTCAACATAGTCATCTTCTTTCTTTTCGATGGAAGTGCCAGTGGCCGTTCCAAGCATGATCTTATTAGGACCATTCTTAATGATTAGCCAACACTCCCAATCGTTACCCTTTATGAAATGGGTCATCATATTTTTCCATAAACTGTAGTTCTTCCCATCGAATACGGGACACTTCAGATGTTTGGAATCCATTGAAATAAAAATAAATGCAGCGGAAAAGAAATAATAAAAAGATAAATGGATCAGACTCCTTGCTGTAAGGCAATCAAGAGCACGAGGCTCTGATACCCATTGTAGAGTCTATTGATCGAATACGAAAGAGGGGGGGGTGAATTGAGTATTAAAAACTAGCCCCACTTTTTCGAATTAAATGATATGTAATTAATTATTTGATCTTATGAATTAAAATCAACTAATTAATTAATCAAAGTAAGCGCAAGTAACGAAATAACGAAAAGTAAAGAGAGTATAGAGAGGCACACGGATTTTTGAAGTGGTTCAGTTTCACACGTTGAAACCTACGTCCACTATTCTCGATTAATAATTTTTAGTCCCTTTCTACGGATTACAAAAATTATCAACCCACTCGTATAATCAACACTATGATTATAACTCAAGGTGAGTATCGCTAAATACTCTATACTATCTTACGCTAATAAGAAAGTACAATATAACTCACACAGATTCCCGTTAAAGAACTGTAAGCTTATAATGATGTACTATTATCCAATAACGTATTTCACTCAAGAGATTGATAATAATTGATGCACGACTCTTTTAAAAACAAACTCTAAAAATAATAAATATTTGCTCAAAGGTTTGCTTTAAAACGATTTTGGAAAATCAACACAAGTAAAATAATAGCCGTGTAAAGTATTGTGTATTTCGTGTATGTCGTGTATCCTCACAATTAATATGTGAAGGAGTATTTATAGTAGTAGACTCATAGTAGATCTAAAACCCTAGTATAATATTTAATAAAGATATTTATCTTACCATAAAATAATATTTGCTTATCTTTTAGAAATATCTTTATCTCAAAATATTATTTGGTTTATCTTATAGAAATATATTTATCTTGATATCTCAAAATATTGTTGTAAAGATATAGTAGAATCCTAGATTAGGTAAACTAAGAAAACAAGCCTAAGGAGGCCGGATTCACCTAGCTCACGAAACCCTAGGAGGCACGCAACCCTAGGAGGCACAATACTAGGTTTCCACGAAACCCTAGATGGCTCCAACCCTAGGTGGGCTAATTAGGTTAACAACAAATTGAGATAGAATATATTAGAAACACTAGGTAGCATGACAACCCATAAGTTGTATTACTAACCAATAGAATCTCATAAATATATTCTCTATTAAAAATAATTGATAAATATAAAAATAAAACTCTTTCACTTTTGAAAACATTTCAAAACATTTTATTTCCAAAATCATGCATCAATATTTTATCATTCAAAATCATAGGCTAAAGCTATAACTTTTGAACATAAAATCTCTCGAATGGAATAGTTACCGAATGACGACCTATACTATCTAATCTTCACAAAGATCTTCAGTATACGGATCATCTCTTCATCTTGATCACAAAGACCCTCCATCTCGAGTCTTGTGTAGATTTATGTAGGATCTTGTTTGAAGCGATTTTCTTTAAAGTTATGCCTGGTTAGCTATAACTTCCATGTTCACTTCCAAAGTTATTCTTGAAGTTGTTATAACTTTGTCTCACAGACTTTATCAAAGTTATGCCTAACTTTGATCTTTCTTCTCATAATTGTTGCTAGCTATAATAAGACTAAAGCACACAATTACACGCATATGATATATCAAGTAAAACATATTATCACGTAAACATATGTCATTATCAAAACTATCAAATTTGTCCACAAGGATCTATGAAAATGCGAAAATATACAGAACATTTATATAAAAGAAGAAATTTCCTCCATTGATAGGAAAATATATGGGACAACAAGAACTCCTTCTTGTTGTTCTTGAGCTACAAATATGGATGAACACAAGTAATCTCCAAAGTAGAAGATCTCCTCTAAGTTGCACCAAGATGAACCAAATAATCTACCCTTATTATTAACTAGATAATAAGATAGATATTATACTACTAATATTATGACTATATTACTACACTAGTAATACTTAGTAAATATTAGTATTTGAGAGTTTTTAGAGAGAAGATGAGTTTTAAGAGAAGTAAAGAAAACAAGCATGAATGAACAAATAAAATGATCAACCATATTGCCCTTTTATAGGCAATATGGCCGGTCCATATGAGCATCACAAGGCTCTCATTTTGCTTATTTTAATCACATGCATTAGGGTGGAGTGTTGTAGTATAAGTGATGATTGTATTCTACTTGTTATGTCACTTTCAATTGGTAACTAAAGAGTGTAAACAAGAACAACAATCATCACCATGTAACTAGCAATCTAACCGGCCACAATGGCCTAGTTTGGTCCATTTTGATTTTTGATATTTGTCTCACAAATACTTATTGATCATATGGTTAATTATCTTGTATAATTAAGTGTTAATTTGATCATATAACAATTATATGACTCAATTAAATAAATAATATGTACTTAACATTTTAAGTAATATTTTACCATTATATCAATATATAATGGGTCCCACAATGCTTAGTTAATTTATTTTACAACTCCTTGTAAATATAATTAACTAATTACCTCTATCTCAAAACCTCAACTAATTTAGTAATTTAACGATTAATTACTAAGTTAAATCTTATTTAATCGTATTAAAATAAGATATAAATTTATTAGTCAATTATCGCATAATTGAAAAATAAGTTTAATCGAATTTGAGTTCTTAACTCAATTTCTAACAATTAACTCTCGTACATATCGAATATATGTAATGTACTAATTAACTGTATCGTATACAAATAATTAGTTACTATTTGGATTTCATCCTTTAGGTGTGACCGAAAGGGATCAGTTGATCACCGCCGTCAAACGACAATAACGTCAAACTCTAGTCAGCCAACCGTTATTGATTTACGTTAATCAACTGACTAATCATATATATAGTCAATAAATATCCCAATTATATTCCTTATTAAGATTTATTATGTGGCGCACTATTGTGGAGGACACCTACTCCAACACACCTTACTCTAACTTTTACAATGAAAGGACAAGAGAGCATCCCAATTTCTCTTACCGAAGTCAGAATGTTCTTAATCCTACCCTACCGCTACCTCAGCAACAAGGTTCCTCTTATGTGATTCCTCAGAACGCAATTCCCAAGGTAACTTTAACCGTTCCAATCAAGGAGGCCAAAACTTTCAACAAGCTCCACCTCCTGATCGGTTATATCGCGGTCCCGATACAAAAATATTTACCCGCATGGTCGGGCCTGTCGCAAGCCCAATACAAAGATAAATTACCCAGACTAGGCTAATAACAAATTAATGTAATTAGGGAAGTAGGGGTCGATCCTCAGGGAGATGGTGTTTCCTATGGAATGTGAAATGTCTCGCAATTGAGTTCTATCTAACGAATATCTGGGTTTTGGATTTTTGTGATGTCTAAACTAACGAAAGGCATAAATAAGAACAAAATAAAAACAAACTAGAATGAAAACAATAAAGCAAATGATAAATTAACACTAATGAGAAGCATCTAGGGAAGTAGGTTCACACATGTAGATTGACATATTAATGAAATTGGATTTAGGATATGCAAATAATTCATTGAGCGTTCGTAAGAATGGCGTGTTCATTACAATCATAGATCAGATGGTCTAGCAGGCTTTTAGTGCGATTTACTAGGTCTTAATCCACTACGTCACGCTTTGTCTATTCAATTCCTGTATATCTACCTTGGAAAAGAATTCCATACTAGTCAAATGATTTTAGCTAAAAATCGTTAACTATCGTTACAATCCAAACATGCATAGACACAATGTTTTAAAGGCACAATTCCTTTATCCAATTAACATCTTTTAATCAATCTAACATGGCTACCCTACACCCTAGAAAGGATGACTACTCACTCATGATGATATCTATGTCTAAAATGATATTAACAATGAAAACTAGGATAGACATGTTTATTTGGTTTTGACTTTTTATATGGTGATAATAACGACGCTAATTGATAATCTAGGAAATGAAACAACGATTATAACGGTACTAAAATGAATCTAAGACAATGTGTAGAGCGAATAACAATCAAACGGAAAACAATAAGAACATTAAACAAGGGATAAAATAGAAATACCTATATGACGATCGATGATGATAATGATAACAATAATAGAAAGTCCTTGCACATAATAAACGATCCTTGAATTACAACACTTGTACCCAACAAAGTAGACTACAAAGATTGAAACTCTTATTAATCTAAGCTACGATTTTGATGTGAAATGGACAGAAATAAACTAAGAACTAAAGACTAAAGAAGAAGAAAATGAGAGAAGAGAGACTAGTTCTCCCTTCCTCCTAATCTAAAGAGGAAATGTAAGAAGAGAAGAGAAGAGGATTGTAGAAAGGTGTGACACCCTCAAATTTGCGGAAAAATAAACAAGTAATTTAAATAAATAAAAGATGAGAATACGTTTCTAATAGGTTCACTTTAGTGAAAATCGGTAAATTTTAAAACCGGAACCTACTATTAAATATATTCATCATAACAAAGGTGTCTTAAACGAAAAAGGTTCATAACAAAAAGAAATAATATTATACATAAGAAGTATCTAAAACGGGAGACATATCTCCCGTATAAAATACAGAAATAAAAGAGTGTATAATATAATATACAATCCTAAGAACCGAATATAGGTCCAAGGTAATACTTCACTCGCTAGCTCGTCAATGTACCCAAGCATGCATCACAAACCTGTCAACCGCATTAAATGTAAACACGGAAGCCAAAGTCAGTGGGGAGTAACTCCGAGTTCTCCCAGCCACGAAATGTCGAGTTTAATAAAACATGAATAACATAAAAGAGATGTATATGGAAAATACAAAACCTTAACAAATACGATAAGCTTTTCATGTTATGAAACAAATAACTAACATATAACCTAGCATATGAAAGCTATCATGTGAATCCGTTAACAACCTATAACACGAGGTAGGGAAGTTGGTATGCTGGCTCAGAGGTTACATTTAAAACATGGCCCTGATACACTCAAACCCTAATCATACAAGATATCATGTGAATCAGTTAACAACCGGTAATCCAAACTCTATCAACCTTAGCCGGCTTGCATCTCACCTTCTAAGATTCATAGACTCATCAAACATGAAAGACCAATACTTCTAGAAACAGGCATAAGTTCTTAGCACGGCCGATAGTCGACTTCTGTAACTCGAGGCTATACCACAAGGTAGGAAAACATCCTAGTCCTAGACTGATCAGACCTAGCGACAACAGCTAACCCATTCCCTGTCTCATGACCAACAGTACATGAGAATCTCTACTAGGCGACCCCCTAAGCAGAGTTGGCTAGTACTTAAGCTGGCTCCATTCCCAAAGTGGAAGCAATTAGGCAGCCATGCCCCCGGCTTGGTATCAAAAGGCCCAAGCCAGTGACACAAAAGCTATTAACCATGAACTATATACTCGTTAAAGACAGTACGAGCCTATCAATGTCATGGGCCAAGATACTCATCTAGAATTAGAATGGTCAAGACGCCATCTACTCATAATTCTCTATGGGTACTTAGTCAACACGACACCAACCATATAATCAAAACAGTCACGGGAAAAACATCCTATCATGTGACTAATTGCATATAAAACATAATCAATTAACATATCGCCTCATATCTACTAAGGCTAATTCATTAATTAAATACAACCTTACTTGAAGACAAATCCCCGACCCGAGTCCAGCGACGGGTCATCAGTCAAAACGGGGCTGACTAGATCTTAGTTTGACCAAACCCGTTTGGTCAAACCGGCTAGAAACAGAGTCTTTACCATTTAGACTTGAACATAAAATCATCATATTCATTTCATGCTATTTCATTCCAACTTCTAACATGTGAATTATTAAATCTTACGAAACCCGCTTGACTTAAAGGATATCAAATTAAACTACAATCTCGTATTATAATTTCTAACATGTGAGAAATAATAATATTATGAAAACCTTTTAATTAAATAATTTACTTATTAAAATTTCCCACCTGCTAAATATTACAAAACACGATAAAATAACAATAAACTCAAAAACCGTCACAAGTCCAAAGAGGGACCCACGGTTCATGGGTTGGACCGGTTTTGGTCATCATTTCTAAAAATCGTTCCTTAATATTTCCCGCATTCTTAACATATTTAAAACCCGTCAAAACAACAACAAAACAATCAAGTATCGACTCAAACTTAAAGGACCAAAACACGGACCAACCAGACCGCGCTGGACCGGGTCTGAACCGGCCTGAACCGGCCTGGTTTGGCTCGGTTTTCCAGCCACCAAAACAGCCACCCTACGGCCACCACCAACATCAACTCTAAATTATTTCTAACATGTTTTAATTAACAAACAACCATTTTTACAACCAATTTAACCCTCATCCATACAAAAATCATGATTTTGAACAAATCATCCAAATATGTCAAGAACACTAAACATGTTAAAAATTCATACAACATAATAAAAATAACAACTTATCATGTTACTAGTTAAAAACCGTAAATAACAATAATATAAACAAAAACAAAAGTATGTAACATTAATTCGTCGAGTAACTCGGAATTGTTACCTTAGCTAGCACAAAATCAAGTAGCACCAAAAATAAGAAGTATAAACCCGTCTACTAATCTTCTTCTAAAATATACGAGTCACCAAACTCGTCTTCAAAATCTTCTCCTATAAGAAATGACAAAAATAACATTATTAGAATTAAAAACTTGATTTCAACAATTAAAGTGTTGAAAACGATTTTGTCGGAATTGAAAATAAAACGTACGTGGAGATGGAGAGCGGAGAGGAGACTCTAGAAATATAAGTTAGGACGGATTTGAACAAGTAACGAAGGTTTTATGACGATTTTGCTCAAGAACGATGAAGAACGCTCAAGAACACGAAGAACGATTATGATTATGTTAAAGAAAGTATTAATTAGATATTAAGTTGATTTAGTGTAAAATGAAAAGATAAGTAGTGAGTAATGGGGAAGTGGGTGCCGTGTAAATATAGGGGAATTATGGAGTCGGGTTTTGAAATTGTTGTTACGGGATTGACTCGGGTTTTATAATTATATTATGGTAATTGTTTAGATATTAAGTTAATTAAATCAAATATCTAGATATTATTTAGATATTATGTTATTGTAATCAAAAGAAAGAAAATATATAGTCCTAAGAGAGGAGGAGGGAGCCGTGTGGTATGAGAAGAAATCGGGTCAGTTTTTTAAGCGATTTGCGTAATTTAAGTTGACGGATCGATAAAGTTACAAATATCTTAGATATTCGTATTAGTTTAATCAAAAGAATTAAAAGATCTAAAGTGAGTGGAAAAAGGTGACATGGGGCGTGTGACTCATGCTAGAGTCGGG
>JAIUZE010009166.1:0-31532 GCA_022085475.1 Heliosperma pusillum | reverse complement strand
TGAAAGTGACATATCAAGTAGAATATAATCATCACTTATACTACAACACTCCACCCTAATGCATGTGATTAAATTAAACAAAATAAGAGGCCATTTTGGACTAGCTTGGTCCGGCCATATTGGCTATATAATGAACAATTGTTGTTCATTTTTCCACTACTTCATTTTGTGCAATTTTACACTTCTCTATAAAACTCTTCCTCTCACTAAAATTCTCATATACTAATATTTCTTAAGTATTACTAGTGTAGTAATATAGTCTAATATTGGTAGTATAACATCTATCTTATTATCTAGTTAATAATAACGGTAGATTATTTGGTATCATCTTGGTGCAACTTGAAGGAGGTCTTCTAGTTTGGATATTTCTTGTTCATCCATATTATTAGCTCAAGAACAACAAGAAGGAGTTCTTGTTGTGCCCATATTATTTCCATATCAATGTGAGGAAATTTCTTCTCTTATATATATGTCTTTATATTTGCATGCATGTTACATAGATCATTATAAACTAAATTAATAAGTAATTTAGTAAATAATTAGAGGAGTCTAATTAAGGTCTATGGACTTTCACTAACTACACTAATTAAACAATAATCCAACAATAAAGGTAAGAAAACAAACAATACAAAGTCTAAAACAACGTAATCTTATAATAAACAAGAAAATGAGTATTTTACCTTAGATTTTGGATAAAGGGGATGAAATAGGGTCGTTGCACATGTGGGTCACCGGAGGTAGTGCCGTCGACAGTGGGGGTGGGTCGCCGGTAGGGTGGGTCGTCGGTGTGGGGGGGGGGGGTGCGTTGGCAGTGAGGGGTGGGTCGTCGGTGGTTGGGTTGTCGCGTGTTTTTTATGTGCTATGGGAAATAGAATTGAGTGAATAAGGAAGGAAGGGAAGCCTGATTCCGTATACTAATAAAGCAGTACCGACCGACCCTATTTAGGTCAGTAAAAAACAACACTCGGTCGGTAAAAAAGGACCTTCACCGACCGATTGACCTTTTACCAAGTGCTTCAAATTCGGTCGGTAATATAGCGACCGTGTTTATTTTTACCGACCGATGTCAGTCGCAATTATATTTTACCGACTTTTTTAGGCGCGGTCGGTATATTTCGGACGGTGGAGCCCCTATTTCTTGTAGTGTTAGCTCCATTAGAGTGGGAATTTAGTGGTCCAAAGATCACACTTCTCAAAGGCCCTAATTCGGATCAAGGGTCATTCCACTGGGAGATGGTAGAAACGTCCCCAATAGACCAGAGGAGGTGATATTTAATGATAGGCCAACCAAAGCCAACATTCTTCCAAATATGAGAGCCATTCCTAAAGAAGGTGGGAGAGGGGGTCAAGTATTTACTACCAATGGCACGAGAGGCCATTGAAGAGTTGTTGAGCAGTAAATTCCAGCTGAGCTTAGCCGAGAAAGAGTCATTAAGGGGTCGGGAGGCTTTAATCCCGAGGCCACCATTAGGAATGGTTTGGGTGACAAGATCCCAATTGGTAAGGTGGTGTTTCTTTGAGGAATTGCTGGATCATAGGAAGGATCTAGTGATTCTGTGTATATCCTTAAGGATGGAAGAACGAACCCGAATACATTGCATGCTATAGGATGGGTGGCATTGATAGTGGACTTGATTTGGCACATCCGACCAAACAAATATTAAATCACCACACTTATTGCCTATGAAACATCAAAAACATGTGATATTATTTATTGGATTTATAAAGATTGTTTAATACAAATAAAAAAAGAAATATGTTGGTTGTGAGGCTTGAACCCCATTCTTTAAATTAAATAAGAAACTTATTAACCACTTCTATCACTCCAACATTTGATATATAAGAAGTCAAAAACTTATTTAAACTATATAGTCATTAATTTGTGCTGTATTTTTTTGAATATTAAAGGCAAATTAATAATAAAGTATTTATGCATAATGAAATTTTTTGCTAGGCTTACTTGTTCCCATAACCTAAGTTTAATTATGAAGTATATGAAAATTATCAATTGTAGAATTTAAAATACATGAAATACTTCATAAATAAGTGAGTACATAATATTTTTTTCAGATTGTACGATATATTAGTAAAATACGAATCAACTACTTTTAAAATCCTAAATTCTTCAGGATTAATGGTTTAAAAAAATGTGGTTTCTAGAAAGTCATTAAGACAACCACACCTCGAAAGAAATTGTGCCCCCACCTCGAAAATCCTAGATCCGCCACTGCAAGCAAAGTTGTTAGAAAGTCAAAGAGTTAGCTAGACTAATAGCAGAAGTATGATTGTAATAGGAGTATTAAGAATAGGACAATATATACTTCTTCTACTCATAATTGTATCATAAGATTCATAATATACACAATCATCCCAATTTGCAGGTAATATTCCTTCCTCTAATATATGTTTTCTCTGCAACTAAAACTTTATTCATCAATGACTGGATTGTTGATACTGGAGCATCTGATCATATGACCTATAATTTAGATATCTTAACTGATATTCAAGATCTTACTCACCCTATACATGTTAAATTGCCTGATGATTTTGTTAAGATGGTCTATAAAAATGGTATTGTTCAATTATTAACAAGTTATATTACATTGGATGATGCTTTTTATATACCTGATTTTAAAGTAAAATTTGATGTCTGTTAGTAAACTAATTGACGGTAATTATTGTACTGTTATTTGCAATTCCAATGACTGTGTTTTTCAGGACTATTCAAGTAAGATTGTGATTGCGAAAGGAAAGAGACTAGCTGATCTTTAACGATTTTATAATAGTCGTAGCATATTGCTACATAATAGCACTGTTAATTTTGTAAAGAAGGAGCTTGATTCCAAGTTTATCTAAATCTTAAGCCCAATTGCTCAAATGCAAAACCACATTCTTTAAAATTGTTTCATAGAATATTGGGGCATATGTCTGTATCCAAACTGAGATTTGTACCTAGTTTGAAAGTTCCATTTCAGCTTGATTTTTCCTGTGAAACTTGTATTACATTTGCAAAGCATCATATGTTGCCTTTTCCTATATGTCATAAAAGAGTTTCTTTATGTTTTGATTTACTTAATATTGATGTTTGGGGCCCTTACAAGACTCCCTATATTTCTGGTGCCAAGTATTTCTTGACAATATTAGATGATTATTCAAGAAATACTTGGACTATCTTGTTTTCAAAATAAAAACCAGGTTCCTGGTATTATCAACAATTTCTTGTCCTATATTAGCAATCATTTTGATAAAGTTGTTAAGGCCATTAAGTCTGATATTGGCACATAATTTTTGAAACTGTTTTGTTCTGAGTTATTCATGGCTAAGGGTATTCTACATCAGACCAGTATTGTTAGGACTCCTCAACAGAATGGCAGGGTGGAAAGCAAACACATGCATTTGCTTGAAACCGCTAGACTCTTAGAATTCAGGGCAATTTGCCTCTCAAATTTCGAGGAGACTGTTTACTGACTGCTACTCACATTATCAACTTAATGCCCTTTCCTGTTATTGAGAATAAGACACTCTTTGAATTGTTCTTTGATAATTTTCCCAACTATGATAGTTTTAGAGTTTTTGGCTGTGTTTGTTTCTCTACCATGCCACCCACCTTTTCATATAAGTTTAGCAATAGTGCTAGAAAGTGTATTTATATAGGGTATCCCCGCAACCAAAAAGGTATAAATTATTGTTGGAGTAAGTGTCCTCAACAATAGTGTGATCACGTAATTAAATCTCAATAATAAGAATACAAAAGGGATGATGAATATTATAGTCAACTGGACAACATAAATCGGTAACGATTGGCTCAAATTGAGTTTGACGTTACTGTCGTATGACAGTGGTGATCAATTGATCCCTTGAGGTCACACCTAAAGGACAATCCCCAAATCATGTACATTAATTATTGTATAGTGATAAAGATTAATTAATCCCTTAATTTGAACAGGTTTAAAGTGAGAATTATATCTTATTGTAATATGATTAAATAAGATTCATTTTAGTAATTTAATTGTTATATTACTAAGAATGCATTATGTTTATGAAACATTTGAGATAAGTGAAATTGGTCGATTATAATTACAAACTGTTGTAGATTATATTAACCAAATATAAGATGACCCATTTTATTTACATGTAATTATAAAATGTTACTTAAAATGTTAAATCTAATTTAATTGTTATGAAATTGCATTTAAATTAGTTAAATGTACATTTATAAGCAAAGATTACATGTTACATGTTACATGTCACATATGTGACAAATGACAAAAACACAAAAATAAAATGGACTCCATAATAAGTGGCAAAACCGGTTTTACATGGGTTGTAGGGTACATATTTAGGCTTTAATAGGTGTTCTAATTGAGAATTAGATGATATGATTAAATCCTAAGCCTAGATACCTACCTAATGCTTTGTTAAGACAAAAAGCATTTTCACCCTTACCCATGCCTTAGGGTGGCCGGTGCATGTGTGCTAGATAAGGAGATGTTTTCTCCTTATTTAGTTAACACTTGATCTTATATGTTGAGAATACAACTTATCTCTCAATCTCTCCACTTCTCACTCTAAAAGAAAAGCTTAAGAAGTTTCAAATCACTTTGGTTCATCAATTACTAATAAAATTTACTAAGTGTAGTAATAGTGTTTATTAGTTATATTATTAAAGGCTACTACAAAATATACTAGTGTAGTATTTTGTATTGTTTTGGGTATTGTCTTGGTGCAACAAAAGGAGAGTTCTTATACTAATGTAACACCCGCAAATGTACCCTATTTTTATAGTAAAAATATTTTACGGATACTTTTCAGTGAAATTTAGTTTTAGTTTAGAAATAAATTTTCCGTGTCTAATTTAGAATTTCCGAGTTCGTATTTGGACTTTACGCGAGATTTCAAGTAAGTTACGTCTTAAGACGTTTTTGGGCTTTTTCTCATGTTTTCCACTTACTCCTTCATATACTCCCTCACAACCCTAACTCCCTCATTCAACTTCTCTTCTTCCTCATTAAGTAACCACCCAAAGCTTAAACTCCATATTTGATCGATCTTAAGATCATCGCTCCGCCTTCATTTCTCGCTCAAATTCACTCAAGTTCGTCTTATTCCTTCCCTCTCATCGTCCTCTATCCGTATTGGTAATAAAATTACCTCTTTCTCACTTTTCAATTTATCCGTCTTTCTCAAAGGTGAATTATATTCATCTTTTGTCGTCTTTGTTTAGGTGGAGACCTTCAAGAACCCGATGAGGATTTCTATCTAGTGGAGGAAGACTTAGAAATCTTTTGAAGACGCGTAAAGGTAACGGTGAAGGGTTACTCGATATCATTTACGTGTTTTAATGTGTTTTCTATGTTAGTAATCGTATTTGGAATATGATTAGTATTCATAGAGCTTGTGTTGTTGATGATGAGTGTTGTTTGTTGATGATTGTTGATGATAATTAATGATTATTGATAGTTGATAGTAGTTATTTATGATAATTGAAAATGGATGATTGAAGAGTTGTTGTTCTCGGGTGAATGTGTTCCAAGCCGGGTACCCGGCCGCCGGTCTCCCTGACCGGCTGGGACTCACTGCACCGACCCCTTTTCGTAAAATGATCATATCTCCTTTGTTACTTGCTTGTTTTGGGCTTGTGACCTACCGTTGGAACCATAAGAGGATAAGCTATCACCTTCACTTGGAATTTCTGCATTTGAATGTCTAGAACTCTAGTTATGACCGTTTGAAGTGGACCCTTGTTTTAATAGTATCCAAACTTGTTGATTTGAGATGAGATTTATGTTTCTTATTCATTATATTTCCTAAACTTGGTCTAATGCTTATGTAATCATGTATTGTTTCATGTTTATCAATGTTACATTTATATCATGCTTATATCACATGCCTTTGTTTTTCTCGTATGACTTTGGTCCCAGCCGGGTAGCCGGCAGCCGGTCCCTTTGACCGGCTGGGACACGCTGTATTTTCATTGAAGTTTCCATATGATATATGATGTCAGCCGGGTGGCCGGCAGCCGGTCCACCTGACCGGCTGGCACCCTGCTGATGTTCTTTCCTCTTTCTTTCTTAAATCTTCTTTTTTAATATTTCCGATGGTTCGTTTATCGTATAAATTTACGTAATGACTTTAAATATTAATATTTCGAATATATGATATTCCATTCGCTTGTATCGCATGTTTTGTGACGGTTTTTGATATGTCCCACTTTGAGTCGTTTTTTACAAATGTTACGGTTTGAGCACTAGTTTTCTATGTGTTTTGTACTCTCTTTCCCTTGGCTACCTCCACGTTCGTAAGGCTGGAATGTCGGAACGGGGAGTGTATCCTTACTGCTTAATTGCATGTGTTAGTGGGCATCTGACGACGTTGTTGGGAGGCGAACGCTTTGCGTTGATCGACCCGGCCGTCAAATGTTGTATACTTGCGAGGTGGTGTCATTTGCATGTAGCGTACCGCTTGTTGTGAGGCTTGTGCTCTTTTCCGCCTCTTTCGTGAATGTCGACCGAATTTGGGGTACTCGGCGTCTATGATTGACCGAGTCTTAAATGCGAAATGTTTATCGCATGTCGAATCGAAAAATGTTATTCCGAGAGTCTGGCCAGGTTTAGACTAGGACCGTATTATTATCGTCGTCCTACCGGAGGAAATTAGTCTACATATACGAAATGTAATCGTGTATGCGTTCATGGAAATATTTTATCCCGTGGATGCCTTTTAATCATACTTGCCATGTACACGGTGCTAGTGCGTGTCATTTACCGTGAGAGATGTCGTCAATGTATTGTACGTGTGGTTGGATGATTACATGATTGATTATTCATGATCATTGGATGACTTGGCATGGTTTGTTTGTCGAGTCTCAATCTTATCAAACTTACGCCGCTAACGGTAAGATGCAAGCCCTAGTGAGAGTGTATGGTTGCCTAAGAGTGTCTTCCCCGAGTCTTTCTATAATATGATGGTTACGGATTTGTACTTCATATGCTCTTACTTTTATATATTGAATTGCCTATTTATTCTTCTAGTACTTCACATGTATATTTATATATGCATGCTTCTACTTTTGTATTTCCGTTTATGTACGTTTAATGTGATATGGCTGGGAGAATCCGGAGTTACTCCCCACTGATTGTGGCGTTCATGTTTTTCATGGATGAACAGGTTGCTTGATTGGATGGCTTTTTGCTTGTGGTATTTTGGGTTCGGGTGTGAGCTAGCGGGCGTTGGCCTGGATGAAACACTTCTAGACGATTTTTAGCTAGTTGCTAATAACTTTGATATTGGATAACATTTTGAGAGACTACGTCACTTTGTAGTATATTCTATTTTAGTTTGTATTTATTTGACATTCCTCGTATTTCTATCTTGCATGTAAAAAGTTTTAAAAACATCGTATTTTCCGCTATATAAATCACATGCTTGTTATGTTTTATTTCCGCATTCACGAGGGTTGTCACAACTAAGGACTTGGAGATTCATTCCAAATATTTTAAGCTCAAGAACAAGATTAGGAAGGTGTCCTAATCTTGTGCCCAAAAATCGTTTATTTTCAATGTAAGGAACAATTTCTTCTTCCTTATTTGTATTTTGTTATGCATGCATAAGATCCAAATAGTTTATGAGTAAACTAATTTTAATATCATATTAGAAATGCCTAAAATCGAGTTTAAGAAACTTACAAGTGGTATCAGAGCCTTGGTTGTTGCATGCATAATCGATTTTTAGTTTTTTCGAGTTATTGTAACTTAAAGAAAATTAGTAATTTGTGTTTTATAAGATAAAATCATAAAGTTATTTGCATGTCAATATATTCTGGTCCTAATATGATTTTAGGTCATTTTGATGATTTATGGAAATTTATATTGCTCAAAAATTGATTTTTAGTGTTTTTATTACATTTTAACGAGTAAAATGATGTTTAAAATGCTAAAAATAGTTAGACTTACCTTCTGACCTTGAAATTTTTACACAACATCACACTTTCATTTTAATTATTGTATGTAAAATTTCGTGTGAAGTGGACTTATTTCATATTATTTATGATTTTTATGTGATAAAATGGAATAAATAAAAGTTAAATGGTTTAAAATACTTCCGCTTTGAATCTGACTACGAAATTTTAGTATGTTGTCACATGCATGTTTTCCTGTTAGACTGGAAAATCTGAGACTAATGTGATGTAACAACCCGAAAAGTACCCAATTTTTCTAGTAAAAATATTTACTAACACTTTTCAGTAGAACTTAAGTTTTTAAAATAGGAATTTTTGTTCCGAGTCTTATTTTGAAATTCCGCGTTCGTATTTGGAATTTTTGAGAGATTTCATGAAAAGACCGTTTTTAGTCATCTTTGACTTTTCTTGACTTTTTTAAGTCGTCTTTGACTTTCCTTGACTTTTTAAAAGTCGTCATCGACTTTTCTTGACTTTTAAGTCGTCCTAAACTTTTCTTGACTTTTAAGTCATCTTCGACTTTTCTCGACTTTTCAGTCAACTTTGACTTCCGTTGACTTTTTCCCGACTCGCTCATAAGTTTGAAGACCGAAATTTTATTTAAAAAAATAATATTTTTGATTTATTTTTATTTAGATTTATTAAGATTTATCATAATTTAATATAATTATTTTGAATTTATTCGGAATTTAAAGAATAACGTTTACGGTTTTAACCGAACGTCATTTAACTATTCCCGACTCATCGTAAATCCCGTAACAAATTCGAAACTCGACTTTGGCATGAGTCACGCGGCCATGTCATCGTTTTCCACTCACTTGAGATATTTAATTCTTTCGATTAAACTAATACAAATATCTTAGATATTTGTTACTTTATCGTTCCGTCAACGGAGATTTCGCAAATCGTTTACAAAACTGACCCGACAAACACAATACCACACGGCTCTCTTTCCCCTCTAATAGACCTTGATATTTTCATTACTTTTGATTACAATATCATAATATCTAGATATTATTTCACTTTATCGATCAGTTAACGAAAATTACGCAAAACGCTCGAAATCAGATCCGTCTTCTCATCATTCCACACGGCTCATAAGTCCTCTAATAGGACTAGTTATTTGTCTTTCTTTTGATTATTAATAACATAATATCTTGATATTTAGTGTAATTAACTTTATCGTTAATTATATTTAATCGTTTACCGTAAAATAATTATTAAACGCGAGTCAATTACGTAACAACAATTTCAAAACCCGACATCCTTATTTGTCTATAAACACACGGCTCAACCCACACTCTTTACTCACCAACAACTTTTCATTTTACAACAAATCCAATTAAGATCAAAATATCACTTTCTTTAATCGTTCTTCGTGTTCTTCGTCGTTCATCATTTGTTCTTCATCGTTCTTGAGCAAAACCTTCATAAAATCTTCGTTTCTTAATTAAATCCATCCTAATTTATATTTCTAGACTCTCCTCTGCGCTCCTCATCTTCACGTATGGTTTAATTTCAATTCCGTCAAGATCATTTTCAACACTTTAATTATGGAAATTCATATTTTTAGTTCTAATAATGTTTTCTTGTTATTTTCTTATAGGGGAAGATTTTGAAGACGAGTTTGGAGACTCGTCTATTTTGGGTGAAGATTAGTAGGAGGGTTTCTTATTATATACTTCTTATTATTATTTTGGTGCTAATTGTTTTGGCTAGCTAAGGTAACAATTCCGTTTTACTCGACGAATAAATGTCACATAACTTTTAGTTTTTATTCATGTTATGGTTATTTATGATTTTAGTAGTAACATGAGAAGATATGGGATTTTTATGTTGTATGGAATTTTTATGTTGTTTTATGGTTCTTGATGATTTTTATGTTGTATGGAATTTTTATGTTGTTTTATTGTTCTTGATGATTTTTATGTTGTATGGAATTTTTATGTTGTTTTATTGTTCTTGATGATTTTTATGTTGTATGGAATTTTTATGTTGTTTTGTTGTTCTTGATGATTTTTAGGTTGTGTTGGAAATTTTAACAAGTTTAGTGTTCTTGATAAATTTTGATGATTTTAATAAGTTATGATTTTGTATGAATGGATGTTGAAATGGTGGTTTGATGATTAAAACATGTTAGAAATTAATGTGGTGTTTGATGTGGTGGAACCGTGGTGGGTGGCTGAGAACCGGACCAACCAGACCGGTCCAGGCCGGTTCAGACCCGGTCTGGGTTGGTCCATGGTGGGTCCGGGTTTTGGTCTTTGGGTTGTGTCGATGTTTGATAGTTTAATTGTTGTTTGGACGGGTTTTAAATATGTTAAAGCATGCGGGAATTTTTAAGAAACGGGTTTTTGAAATTTAATAAAAACAGCCATTTCTAGCCAAATCAGGCCGTGGGGCCCATCCAGGCCCATGGGGGGTCCGGCCCAACTCAGCCCGTGGGTCCCACTTTGGGACTTGTGACGGTTTTTGAGTTATCGTCATTGTTATCGTGTTTTGTAATATTTAGCAAGTGGGAAATGTTAATAAGTAAAATATTTAAATTAAAAAGGTTTTTCATAAAATTATTATTTCTCACCTGTTAGAAATTATAAGACGGGATCGTAGTTTAATTGGATATCAGTTAAGTCAAACGGGGTTCTGGTATGTTATAATAATTCACATGTTAGAAGTTAATAAAATAACATGTATTGAATATGTTGATTTTTATGTTTAAGTCTATGTGATAAAGACGCTGTTTCTAGCCGGTTTGATCCAACGGGTTTGGTCAAACTAAGATCTAGTCAGCCCCGATTTGACTGATGACCCGTCGCGGGACTCGGGTCGGGGATTTGTCTTCAAGTAAAGTTGTATTTAATTATTGAATTAGCCTTAGTAGATATGAGGCGATATGGTATTTGTTTATTACTTATATGCAATTAGTCACATGATAGGATGTTTTCCTGTGACTGTTTTATTATATGGTTGGTGTCGTGTTGACTAAGTACCCATAGAGAATTATGAGTATATGGCGTCTTGACCATTCTAATTCTAAATGAGTATCTTGGACCATGACATTGATAGGCCCGTACTATCTTTACCGAGCATATGGAGTTCACTGCTTGATAGCTTTTGTGTCTCGGCTTGGTGGGTTTATATCCAAGTCGGGGCATGGCTACCGATTCATTTTGGGAATGGAGCCAGCTTAAGTACTAGCCATCTCTGCTTAGGGGGTCGCCTAGTAGAGTTTCTCATAGACGGTTATGTCATGGGACTGGGAATGGAATAGCTGTTGTCGCTAGGTCTGATCAGTCTAGGACTAGGATGTTTTCCTACCTTGTGGTATAGCCTCGAGTTACAATCGACTATGGGCCGTGCTAGGAACTTATGCCTGTTTATAGAAGTATTGGTCTTTCATGTTTGTATGATTCTATGAGTTTTAGAAGGTGAGATGCAAGCCGGCTAAGATTGATAGAGTTTGGATTACCGATTGTTAACTTATTCACATGATTACGTGTTGATTAGGGTTTGAGTGTATCATGGCCATGTTACAGGGTAACCTCTGAGCTAGCATACCAGCTTCCCTACCTCTTGTTATATTTTATTATCGGTTTCACATGATAGCTTTCATATGATAGGTTATATGTTAGTTAATTGTTTCATAACATGAAAAGCATATCATATATGTTAAGGTTTTGTATTTTCCATATACATTGCTTTTATGTTATTCATGTTTCATTAAACTCGACATTTCGTGGCTGGGAGAACTCGGAGTTACTCCCCACTGACTGTGGCTTCCGTGTTTATATTTAATGCGGTCGAACAGGTGGTGTTGCATATTTGGGGTACATGGACGAGCTAGCGAGCGAAGTATTTACCCTGGACCTATATTCGGTTCATAGTTTGTATATTATTGTACACACTTTTATTTCCGTATTTATACGGGAGATATGTCTCCCGTCTTGTATATTTCTTCTGTAGAATATTATTTCGTTTTGTAATGACCTTTTTATTTTATGACACCTTCGTATTGTATTCTCATATTTCTTTTATGTATTTAAATAATTTTTTTTCTTTCCGCAAATTTGAGGGTGTCACAGTTGGACGTTATTAAAATAATAAACCGTGAGATAGAAGGGTAAGATGGGTAGATTAGGATTTATGTTGTAGTCTCTTTGTTCTTGCTAAATGATAAGTACTAATCTGTGTTTTAATTTTTCAAGATGCCTCCGAGGATTGACAACACTATTTTAGCAGCTCTTACCGTTATTAAGCAAAACCAGCAAGCAAATCAGATTCCTAATCCTATTCCTGATCGTGAGAGACATGGGAGTTATACGTGGGTTGCTTCACAGCTATCGAGGAGCCAAGCCAAAACCTACGATGGCGAAGATGATCCCGTTAAGCTTTCTGTGTGGTTACGAGAGATGGAAAAGAGTTTTTCTCTTTATGATGTCCTTGAAGAGGACAAGGTCCGTCTAGCTTCTCACTTCTTAGAGAAGGAAGCGGATCAGTGGTGGACTCTTTCAGGTCCTACCGCTAAGTTGGAGCCTAACTTTGGGTGGGCTCGTTTCCGTGAGCTCTTGGAAGCGAGGTTTTACCCCGATGAGTTGAGACAACAAAAGTTGAAAGAGTTTATGGATTTCAAGCAAGAAAAACTATCAGTTCAGGAGTTTACTACCCGGTTCAATGAGTTGGCTCATTATGCCACTCGACTTATTAGAGTAGAGGAAGACAAAGCCTTCTTTTATCTTGGAAAGCTTTCTCCCCAGATAAAGGGGAAGATCAGTAGAGGTTCTACTTCTTTTGTCTCGATCTATAATGATGCCATTTGGGCGGAGAGTTCTATCCGGGAGATTGCCGAGGAAGCTCGTACTTCTTATAGTGCTCCTAATTCTTTTGGCAAGAGACCTTTATATCCTTCTTCCCGGCCTTCCTTTTCTCCCTCTTTTCCAAACAAGAGGAGAAACTTTCAGGGTGGACAAGCTAATCAGAGAAACCGTCCCTTTATTCCAAGCAACAACAACGATCTTAAGGATCGTACCTGCTTTCGGTGCAAGAGGCCTATTCAGCCGGGTGTTGGTTGCTTCAACAAGCCACTAGTATGTTTTAATTGTCAAAAACCGGGGCACAGGTTTAATGAATGTCCCGAGAGGAAGAAGACGGTTTCTACACCGGTTATTTCGGGGCGACCTAAGGGTCGAATTTTTATTATGAGCCGTGCTTAGGCTGATGCCCAACCCGACATCGTGACGGGTATGTTTTCGATTTATGAATTACCGTGTTTAATTCTATTTGACACGGGAGCTTCTTTATCTTTTATTTCAATGAGGTTATCCGATAAGTTACCGCTTAAAGCTTCAGTAGGAGAAACTACTCCTATATCGTTACCATCCGGAGAGGTATTTTCATGTTCTTATCTTCATTCCGACATTCCAATATCCATAAATGGATCTACTTTTCCGGCTAATCTTCTACGATTTCCTCTTGAAGAGTTCGATATTATTCTGGGCATGGATTGGTTATCTACTTATTATGCTCGATTTGAATGCCGTGACCAGAAAATTATCCTTAAAAGTCCTTTGGGTGCTCGTGTTTCTTATCAAGGAGTTAGAAAGCAAGCTAGTGTGAAGTTAATTTCCGCTATGAAAATGTTGAACGTTTTGAAGAAGGGTCATAAAGCATTTCTATGTGTAGTGACTACTTCCGATTCTTCTCTTCCTCCTTTAAAGGATGTTCCTATTGTTCGGGAATTTCCCGATGTATTTCCCGATGAATTACCCGGGATTGCTCCTGAAAGGGATGTGGAATTTTCCATTGATCTAGTTCCTGGAACTGGACCAATTGCCAAAGCTCCTTATCGTATGGCTCCTTCTGAATTGAAGGAGTTGAGAATTCAACTTGATGATTTAATTGAGAAAGGCTTTATTAGGCCTAGTGCTTCTCCTTGGGGTGCTCCCGTATTATTTGTCAAGAAGAAAGACGGTTCTATGCGTATGTGCATCGATTATCGTGAGTTGAACCGTGTCACAATCAAAAACAAATATTGTGACACCCTCAAATTTGCGGAAAGAAAAAAAATTATGTAAATACATAAAAGATAATAAAACATATACGAAGGTGTCATAAAATAAAAGGGTCATTACAATACGGAAATAATATTCTACAAAAGAAATATACAAGACGGGAGACATATCTCCCGGATAAATACGGAAATAAAAGAGTGTATAATAATATACAAACTATGAACCGAATATAGGTCCAAGGTAAATACTTCGCTCGCTAGCTCGTCAATGTACCCCAAATATGCATTCCCCACCTGTTCGACCGCATTAAATATAAACACGGAAGCCACAGTCAGTGGGGAGTAACTCCGAGTTCTCCCAGCCACGAAATGTCGAGTTTAATGAAACATGAAAAACATAAAAGCAATGTATATAGAAAATACAAAACCTTAACATATATGATATGATTTTCATGTTATGAAACAATTAACTAACATATAACCTAGCATATGAAAGCTATCATGTGAATCCGATAATAAACTATAACACGAGGTAGGGAAGCTGGTATGCTAGCTCAGAGGTTACCGTTAACATGGCAATGATACACTCAAACCCTAATCAAACATAATATCATGTGAATCAGTTAACAACCGGTAATCCAAACTCTATCAACCTTAGCCGGCTTGCATCTCACCTTCTAAGATTCATAGAATCATACAAACATGAAAGAACAATACTTCTACAAACAGGCATAAGTTCTTAGCACGGTCAATAGTCGACTTCTGTAACTCGAGTCTATACCACAAGGTAGGAAAACATCCTAGTCCTAGACTGATCAGACCTAGCGACAACAGCTAACCCATTCCCTGTCTCATTACATACCGTACATGAGAAACTCTGCTAGGCGACCCCCTAAGCAGAGATGGCTAGTACTTAAGCTGGCTCCCTTCCCAAAGCGGAACTCTTAGGATGCCATGCCCCCGGCTTGGTATCAAAAGGCCCACGCCAGTGACACAAAAGCTATCAAGCAGTGAACTATATACTCGTTAAAGATAGTAAGGCCTATCGATGTCATGGTCCAAGATACTCATTTAGAATTAGAATGGTCAAGACGCCATATACTCATAATTCTCTATGGGTACTAGTTCAAACGACACCAACCTATAATCAAAACAGTCACGGGAAAACTTCACTATCATGTGACTAAATTGCCCTACAAATCACAGTCAAAATATCATATCGCCTCGTATCTACTAAGGCTTATTCATTCATTTTTTTAAAATAAAACCTTACCTGAAGACAAATCCCGACCCGAGTCCCGCGACGGGTCATCAGTCAAAACGGGGCTGACTAGATCTTAGTTTGACCAAACCCGTTTGGTCAAACCGGCTAGAAACAGAAAGTCTTAGCCATTTAGGCTTGAAAACATAAGAATATCACATTCATTTCATGCTATTTCATTCTAATTTCTAACATGTGAATTATTAATTCTTACCCAACCCGCTTGACTTAAAGGATATCAAATTAAACTATAATCTCGTATTATAATCTCTAACATGTGAGGAATTATAATATTATTAAAAATACTTTTAATTAAATAATTGACTTATTACAATTTCCCACTTGCTAAATATTACAAAACACGATAAATTAACACTAAACTCAAAAGCCGTCACAAGTCCAACAAAGTGACTCATGGGCTGATTTGGGCCGGACCTAACACGGGCCTGGACTGGGCCCACGGGCTGTTTTGGGCTGTTTTGGACTGTTTTGATCGACTTTACTAAAAACCGTTTCCTAATATTTCCCGCATGCTTAACATATTTAAAGCCCGTCAAAACAACAACAAAACAAACAAGTATCGACACAACTCCCAAGGACCAAACCCCGGACCAACCCAGACCTGGCTGGACCGGCCTGAACCGGCTGGACCAGGCCTGAACCGGCCGGTTTGGGTCGGTTTTCCAGCCCCACCAACGGCCACCCTACACGGCCAAACCAACCACCCTTCCTAATTATTTCTAACATGATTTTTATTAACAACATCCATTTTTAAACATCCAATTCAACCATCATTCATACCAAAATCATGATTATGAACCAATCATCAAAATATGGCAAGAACACTAATCATGCTAATTATTCATACAACATAATGAAAATAACTACTTATCATGTTACTACTTAAAAATCATAAGTAACAATAACATGAACCAAAAACATAAGGTATGTGACATTATTTCGTCGAGTAAATCGGAATTGTTACCTTAGCTAGCAAAATCAATTAGCACCAAAAAAATAAGAACTAAGAAAATAAGAAACCCGTCTTCTAATCTTCTCCTAAAATATACGAGTCACCAAACGCGTCTTCAAAATCTTCCCCTATAAGATATGACAAGAAAAACATTATTAGAATTAAAACTTTGATTTTCCATAATTAAAGTGTTGAAAACGATTTTGTCGGAATTGAAAATAAACCGTACTTGAAGATGGAGAGCGAAGAGGATATTCTAGAAATATAAGTTAGGACGGATTTGAATAAGAAATGAAGGTTTTATGATGATTTTGCTCAAGAACGACGAAGAACGACGAAGAACGATGAAGAACGATTAAAGAAAGTGTTAATTAGATCTTAATTTGATTTATTGTAAAATGAAAAGTTGTTAGTGAGTAAAGTGGAGAATGGGCCGTGTACATATAGAAGGATTATGGAGTCTGGTTTTGAAATTGTTGTTACGGAATTGACTCGGGTTTAATAATTATATTACGGTAATTGATTAGATATAATTATATATTAAGCTAATTAAATTAATTCAAGATCTTTGTTATTGTAATCCAAGAAAGACAAATATCTAGTCCTATTAGAGGACCTAGAAAACCGTGTGGTATGGTGAAAGTCGGATCAGTTTTGTAACGATTTGCGTAATTTCCGTTAACTGATCGATAAAGTTAATAAATATCTAGATATTTTGATTAGTTTAATCAAAATAATTAAAATATCTATTTGTGAGTGGAAAGCGATGACATGGGCGGGTGACTCATGCCAAAGTCGAGTTTCGATTTTGTTACGGGATTTGCGATGACTCGGGAATAGTTAAATGACGTTCGGTTAAAACCGTAAAAGTTATTCTTTAAATTCCGAATAAATTCAAAATAATTATATTAAATTATGATAAATCTTAATAAATCTAAATAAAAATAAATCAAAAATATTATTTTTTTAAATAAAATTTCGGTCCTCAAACTTATGAGGCGAGTCGGGAACAAGTCAACGGAAGTCAAAGTTGACTGAAAAGTCGAGAAAAGTCGAAGATGACTTAAAAGTCAAGAAAAGTTTAGGACGACTTAAAAGTCAAGAAAAAGTCAATGACGACTTTTAAAAAGTCAAGGAAAAGTCAAAGACGACTTAAAAGTCAAGAAAAGTCAAAGATGACTAAAAACGGTCTTTTCATGAAATCTCTCAGAAATTCCAAATACGAACGCGGAATTTCAAAATAAGACTCGGAACAAAAATTCCTATTTTAAAAACTTAAGTTCTACTGAAAAGTGTTAGTAAATATTTTTACTAGAAAAGTTGGTATTTTTCGGGTTGTTACAGTGCGGGTGTAATTTTTCAAACCAGCGCTCACCCTGCGGGGACCCTGCTGTCCTGCCAAATTACTTTTCTCTTCATGAAACAATTTTTAAAAATAATATTCTTGAATCTAAAACATACCAAGTCTCGTACAGCTTATACCAATAAGTCTCCGTAAAGTGGTCTGAAATAATTTTACATTCGACTAACTAGTATATAAGTTTTTCAAACAAGTAATTCCTGAAAATTAAATAGATTATTTACGTCACAAATATAATCTTCCTATTTTGCTAAATCAAGGTACCAAATCTAGCTAAATAGATAAGCTACCAAACAAGCTTCTTATATTAGTTTAGCCTTTATATTTTTAAAGTTATTAATTTTTTTTATTTTTACTTAGCTAGATGTATATTATAGCTGGGCCAGATATGAGTAAGGCGGGTATAAGCGGGGCGGGGACATGCGGGGCGGGGTGTCGTGGGGTGGATCTCATGTGATACTCGCACCCGCCCTACAGCCCGCGATGATTAATACTTTTGAGACCCATCTCCACCCCACCGCCAAGTGGCGGGCCCACTTGGGGTCCTAGGAGATCACGTGCCCCCCTCTCCGAGTTTTTATTTTATTTTTTATGTATAGATAAAGAACTTATTAACCAGTTCTACCGCCCCAACTTTTGCAATATATGAAGTCAAAAACTTATTTAAACTAAAATTATTGATTTGTGTTGTGTTTTTTTATTTATTAAAGGCAATTTAATCATCAAGTATTTATGCGAAATGAATTTTTTTATTAGGCTTAGTTGCTTCCATAACCTAAATTTAATTATGAAGTATATGAAAAATTATCAATTGGAGAATTTTAAAGTACATGAAATACTCTATCAATAATTTCAATATTCTTTTTCTTACATAATACTCGTATTGTTTTCAGATTTTATGATATATTAGTAAAATACGAATTAACTAATTTTGAAATCCTAAATTCGTCATGATAATGGGTATAAATGTGGTTTTTTTTGAAAGCCAATAAGACATTCACACCTCGGAAAAAAAATTGTGCCCCACACCTCGAAAATTCTAGGTCCGCCACTGCCACCACCTTTCAAATCATTATCTGTACCCACTCCACGTGGGGTTGGTGTGGGGCGAACCTGCCAAGATGATATACCATTATTTTAGACCGTTTTCCCTCCTTATTTTCTTATGTTTCGGCGCATTTAGTTTTGTTCGGCGTCGGTTTTATCGTATTTTGGCCCTCATCCCGTGTACTCTCATACTATTTAATTCTGTCTCAATTAATAGGAAATATGTCAAGACAAGGACGAGACGGAATGAGAATCGAGAAACCGTCACAAAACAAATAAAGAAGGAGAAAAGGAAGGAGAGAAGAATAAAGAAAGAAAAGAAAAGGAAAAAGAAAAAGAAAAGAAAAAAAGAAGAAAGGAAAATGAACGTGAAAGAAAACAAAAAAAAAAGATGAAGAGAGAGCTACAGGAAGGAGAGTAGCAGCCAAAAAGGACGAGAAAGAAAGAGGAAGGTGATGATCGGTTTGTCGTCAAAACAAGCATCAAAAATAACCCAATAAAAGTAGTATAAAGGGGTCGAAATCCACGAGGATGGGGGAGGTCAACTACTAGTTCGATTGAATCCTATTCTAGCCTAAAATATGACGGATTGGAAAGTTAACTAAAAATTAGGAAAAACAAGCAATTGCTAAGTAATTAAGATGAAGACAATTAAGGGAAAGGCTAGGGTAAAAGGTTCACCTTAGGGGGATTTAATGGGTTAGTCGGGTAACTAGCGAAAGAGGTAAATAATTCGAGTAAAATCGATTCCTAATGTCTCAACAATCGATAATCATCAACAAGCTATCGCATTTGTCTCAAATCACCCATATAAACACTTAGTCTAATCGTCTCTACCACCGTCGCTTAAGAGAAGATCAAACCATGCTTGATAAAATGGTAACTTTCGTTCACACATTTCATCAAACACTTGGTGTTCATATGGGCAATACCCAAATCATTTACCACAAACTTGCTAATTAACCAACCTAATACCCCACATGATCCACCCTTAGGCTCCCCTAAACCCTAGAGGATAATCTACTCACACATGGTAAAGGAAATCAAAGCACTAAAGGGAAGGGGGAGTTCAATCACCATAATACTATGAGAAGAATAAAGATAATAATCAAAAGATGAACTATAAACTATAGATGGAAATTAATTGCATAAACAATAAAAAGATGAGAGATTTTATACCAAACAAACTTATATTGATGAGTATGAGGGAATGTCTTCACCCAAGTCTTCAATACAAATTCCAAGAAATGAAAATGAAATGCTAAAATCAACAACTTGAAAATGAGAAACTAAAACTGGATTAGGGAAATATTAGGAGAGTATTTAATGATTAATTTGGGTTACAAGTTTCTAGGGTTTCGTGCTAAGAAGAATGTTAAAGACTACTCAAAAAACTGCTTACAAAATAATAAGGGGGGGTATATATAGGTCTCTCGAAATTAAGGAAGAAATTAGAAGAAAATGCGAATTTTTCAGTCTTGTGTTCCCGGCCGGTCGACCGGCCGCCGGGCCTCTGACCGGCCTGGAGCACATGCGTGACTTCAGGAACTTTGCCTTCAAAATCTTCAAAAATCTTCTAAGTATGGGAAATAATGGTCTGGGCCGGTCGACCGGCCGCCGGTCCCCCACCGGCCTGGAGCACCAAATCACTCTCACATACATTCTGATGTAGGTGTGGGCCGGGTAGTCGACCGGCCGCCGGTGGACCGGCCGGCGCTACCTGGGCCTTTTCTTCACTTTTTCATTTCTTTCACTTGCAGTGTGGTGGTCTGGGCCGGTGGGCCGGCCGCCGGTCTGGGGACCGGCCTGGGCCACCTGATAACATACTTCTTCATTTTTCGTCTCATCTTCGAATCCCGACTCATGCAGTGTCTTTATGCACCGATTTCCTCATTTCCGCCTTAATTCCTGCAAATTGAGATCAATATTCATAGCGCGGGAAATCGGGAAATAAAATGCAATTAAAGACACGTAAATCCGTGTAAACGGACCAAAATGGGGACGAAAATGAGGTAAAAATGTGACTAAATGAATGCTTATCAAAATTCCCCACACTTAAGACTTACTCGTCCCCGAGTAAGTAAACAAAATTCGAGACCCATAAGTACCCTTATTCAATACTACACTAATATTAAGGCTACAACCTAAACTATTAATAATATCCGACGGTAGGCAATTAACGGGCCTCCTCCGTCCCTTCAACTCACAACGAGATACTCATGAGGTAGAGTACTTCCTTGCAAGGCAAGTAGGGGCTTGCTCAAAATCTCGACGCATCCAAATGAAAAACACGTAAGAACACGACAAAGATGCATCTAACAAAAGAAAAATCACATGCCTCATCCATGTGACGGAAATATCTAAAAGGAAAACCGTTTAAATAATGCATGATCCTTGTAAGCCACTAATATCATAAAGCATGGAAAAATATTCGCCTCCTAGCGGTGCAAGTCTAATGAAAATTTCGAACCCCGTCTACTATTTGCTTGGCCAAGAGCGATAAAATGGAAGATGGAAATGAAATCCTCGTGACGTTATTAAGCACAATAGCATATGGAATTCACGTTTCTCAAATAAATGAGACACAAGGGTCGTCCCGTCTCACTATGCAACTTCAAAGGTGAATGATTCAAGAAGGATAAAAGGAAATTGAGATTTGAGTCTTATTGCTTGGAAAATTTTTCATTTCACACTTTGCTTTCTTTTTCTTTTTCTTTCTTTTTGATTTGCATTTTGGTTTGCAATTTTTGGCATGAAAGCACACGGTTTCCGTCAAGGACATGCGGTCGGAACCAACAATAGGGGTATCCCCACCGTAGTGGCATCGAAAGGGGGCCTAGATATGGGCCCACTAGAATCCCTAGAAGTTCCGTTTTGCATTTCCTCGACGAAAACAAGAAAAGATGATAATTGACTCAATATTTTCAGCTTGTTTGATTTGTTTCCTTTTTTGATCAAAAGTGGAAGAACAATGAATCATGGTTGGTTGCATAGCAAGAACGGTCACCTAAGAATTCTTTCTACCATCGGAATAATCACATCAATCGAGGGTGTCGAGGTGGAATAAGCGCAAACTCGTGGCTCGGCATTAGTAGACGGGTTAAAACTCACTAGAAATGCACAACCCAGGGCGTCTAAAATTCCACGATTAAGATGAACACTTTATGAATAAAAAAGTAGCAAAAAGGGACTATGCACATCCAACAATCTTTCCAAAAAGACAATTATTAAAACATTTTTCTAAATGCAACTACATGCCATGATGCAATCTAGCATATATACAACTTAAATGCACATGCTCTAACCGACTATATGACACATAAGCTAATGCTATCTCCTAACAGCACACAAGTGGCACACACGCCAATCAACAAAATTCACACCATCGTCATCAACACATCCCGTCCTCAAGTAAGAAGGAAAGGAGATAAGGGAGAAGAGAAATAGGAAAGATCTCACCAAAGCGTCTTCATTTTCCCTTTTTCGTGCCTCATATGATGTGGGGCGCACCTATGGATGGAGATAAAAAGAAACACACGGCAATATATACAAAATAAACTATATACAAACTAATCTAAACATATATTTTTTTGGAAAATTTTCAAATTTTTCGATTTTTAGGCATTTTTCAACTTTTTTCAAAAATCAACGATATATACAAAAGAAATAAAATCCTCCCCACACTTAAGTCTTACTCGTCCCCGAGTAAGTGACTCAAATATGGAAGGAGAGAAAAAAGAAAAGGAAAAACAAAACAATCTTTTTGGGTTTTTCAATTTATGGGAATTCCCTCCCCACACTTGGTATTTACATGGTGTGAGGGGTGAATTCAAAACAAATAACATGTTTTTGGGTTTTTAAATATTTTGAAAAATAAAAACATGTTTTTGGGGTTTTTAAATATTTTGAAAAATAAAAACTTGTTTTTGGGGTTTTTAAATATTTTGAAAAATAAAAACAATATGAACAATATATACGAGAGGGTTAGCTCTAAGTAAATGCATGGACTAAATAAAAGTCCTAAAACTAAATGCAAAATGATATAATACAATGTCATGATCTAAGTAAATGCAAACTACACTATATGGATGCAAGGCTAACATGTGACGATATGTTACAAAATTAAATTCTAATGCAAGCCTAAATGGATGCAACTAAATGGATGAAACTAAATGGATGACTAGGCTAAGATATAATACAACTATCTAAATGCATGCGAAAATATAAATATGATGAAGATTTGGATTATAAGGGATCATACTCATGGGTTTCCGGCCTCAAGAGTATCCAGTGAAATCAGAGGATGTAGTATCAAATTGGCCATGACTGGCCTCAGCAAAAGACGCATCTACATCCTGGGCTCCCGAACCAGAGCCGCCACCCTCCACAATCTCGAACCGTGGACCCATCCTGTCAAACCACTCGGCATTCTGAGCCGCAATCTCTGGGTCCACCTCCTCCTCATCAACTACCGGCTGAGTAAAACCCGGCGCAGAAGAATAATAGTCTGGCTGAACATTGAAATCACCAAACACCCTAGAACCCTGATCATACCCGCCCTCTGGCCACATGAAATAGGACGGATGTGGGCCAACTGGCTCCCTATACCCCTCCCTACACCAATTATCGTAAGAAGGGTATTGGCCAAGAGCCAAGTCATAATACATCCTGTCCATCCGCTGCGACAAAAGAGCTCTATCCCGAGCTTCCTCCTCTCGCCACTTAGCTGCCGCCTCTCTCTCCCTAGCCGCTGCCTCTCTCTCCGTAGCTGCTGCCTCGGAGGCTAAAGTCATGTCGGCCATGAACTGGATCAAGGAGGGATCCAAAGGTGGGTAACTGGTAGTGGTAGAAGTGGATGCGTCGGGTTGGGATGAATTGGGCCAAGGGCGCCACTGCTGCTGATGATAGAAGGGGCTCATATAAGGCAATGTGGTGGAAGTGGGGCCCCGCTCCTCTCTCCTATATGTAGTGACGGGGGCAGTAGGATCTCGCCTAAATGCGGTAACTGGAGCTAAAGGATCTTCCGGGGTTTCTTCAGGTGGTGGTGGAGGGTTCTCCTCCTCTAAGGGGAGAAGATAATGCGCGCTATCAGGAACCACTTTCATAGCCGCACTATTAGGGAGGGGAATAGAATTTACCCCTCGAATCCTCCAATAAGTCTTCCCGTCCTCAACTCTCTTTATTACCCACTCAAGCTTCTTAAAAACGTAATCCTCCGTCAACAATGAGTATCCCCCTAAACACCTCAAATTACGCTCATCTAGAGCATCTCTACAAAGTACATGAGCAATCTTGGTAACAATCCCCCCTAAATGGATTCCGGTAGGGCTAAACGGGTCATTGGCAATTTTCTGGAAGTGGATAACGACATGATGACCGATGTTGATCCCAAATTTATGCGGCTGTTGGAACAAGTAAGCCGCCAAAATCGAAAGCTCATCGGCCCTAAAATTATGACACTCCTCTCTCCCAAACAACGTCCAACCCATAAACCTATGCCAAAACCTAATAGGGGCATTGTGGCAAGCATTTGCCGGTCTCTTAGTTCCCTTCTCAAACTCAAAACCCGATATAGCAGTCCACACATCATTCACATTAAAGCTTTCGGGGACCTTGTACGTCTTATGATATTTGACCCCTAAAACTTTACAAAACTTCTCAAGGGGAAGGTTAAAAGCAGTATTAAGTAGGCGAAAGGAAACAATTTTGACCATACCCGTATTTCTATCTTTCTCATGACTAAACGAACTCAAAAATTCCCAAGTGAGACGGGGGTAAGTACGGAAGTGCTGCCCGTATAGTTCCCCCATACCCAAACCCTTGAAAAGTTCAAGAGTGACCGTATCAAGGCCAAGGTTCCGCATAGTATTCCGGCAAATAAAACGGGAGTGGGGAAGAGGTCTACGCTTTAAACATTGAAATTTACCTCTTGCTATTTCACTTACGAAGACGATATCCGGAAAATCGTTATCCGGACCCATTCCCGCCGTCACCTGCTGAAGCCTAGCCTCCAACTCGGCCTCAAGTTGAGCTCTTGTCCTTTTCCTTGGTGGTTGTTGAGCCATGTTGATTTTCGGAATATTCAATTGAAAGAGGGAAAAATTGGGTTTTTGAGGTTTTGGGATGTATTTAGGTGAAGTAGTGGGTTAATTTGTGGGTTAGATGTTGGATTTGGTGAGTTTTGGGGTTGTTTTTGTGAGTTTTGGTGAGTTTTTGTTGTGGGTTTGTTGAGTTTTGAAGGAAGGAAGAAGAAAGAAGGAAGGAAGAATGAAGAAGAATGAAAGAAAGAAAAAAAAAATTTTTGGCTCACGAGTTGTATAATTGCTCTCGGGTGGGTTCTGGGCCGGTCCAGACACCGGCCGCCGGTCGACCGGCCTGGACCCCAAGTCAAAATTTTGATTTTTGTGGATTTTTGGGTTTTTGCGTTATCAGGTAGTCTAGGCCGGTCAGACCCCGGCTGCCGGTCGACCGGCCTAGAACGCAGCTCAAAATTCTCAACTTTCAAAAACTCAGCAATAGTGTGCTCTGGGCCGGCGACAGACCGGCCGCCGGTCGACCGGCACAGAACACAGCTCAAAAATTTCCAGAAAAATCAGCCTCTATGATAATGTGCTCCAGGCCGGTTGGACCCCGGCTGCCGGTGGACCGGCCTGGAACACCTGCACATCAATTTTCAAACTTCAAAATCACCTTCTGGAGTGCTCTGGGCCGGTCGGCAGCCCGGCTGCCGGTCGACCGGCCTGGAGCACGTCTTCAAATCTTCACCTCGTCTTCAAAAGTCACAACAAATCCCCTAAGAAACCCAAGTCACCAACAATAATCACCCAACCAACATAATCCCAAAGATACGGTTTCAAACCAAACCCGACTACAAGTGTTTCAAACTTTCCTAAAACTTCTTCCTAAAGACGAAAAACCGAGTACACAAATCCAAATCTTCACAACTATTCCTAATATGCATGCTATATACAAAAAAATTGGTGGTTGTTGAGGGACTCCACCAAACCTATCAAATCTCAAGAGTTTACAAACAAGACTCCTCCTCGGGAAGTGGATCCCCAAGGAAGAGTACTTCCACCGTTCCCTTTTCATCTCCATCGAAATATCTTTTCACTCGATGCCCATTGACCTTGAAATTACCACCTTCCTCGCTCCAAAGTTCAAAAGCTCCATGTGGTGAAATGTCAATAACTTTGAAAGGACCCGACCATCTAGAGCGTAGCTTTCCCGGAAACAACTTGACTCTAGAATTATAGAGTAAGACTTGGTCACCCACTTTCACATTTTTATCAACCAATTTGGCATCATGCCATTTCTTTGTTTGCTCCTTGTAGATCTTTGAGCTCTCGTAGGCATCAAGTCTTAGCTCTTCAAGTTCATTCATTTGGAGAAGTCGTAGCTCTCCGGCCATATCAATATCAAAGTTCATCTCCTTTAAGGCCCACCATGCCTTGTGCTCCAACTCGATTGGCAAGTGACAAGCTTTTCCATAAACAAGCTTGTAGGGAGTTGTGCCGAGTGGAGTTTTGAAAGCGGTGCGAAGGGCCCATAGAACATCCGGAAGCTTTTGAGACCAATCCTTCCTACCTTTGCTTGTAGTCTTCTCCAAGATAGCTTTTATTTGACGGTTTGAGACCTCTACTTGCCCACTAGTTTGAGGGTGGTAGGCAAGAGCGGTCTTATGAGTGACACCATGGGAAGAAAGTAAGAACTTGAAAGTGCTCTTCCTAAAGTGCGAACCCCCGTCGCTAATCACCACCCTTGGGGTCCCAAATCTCGGAAATATAGTGTTCTTGAAGAGCTTGATAACAACCTTAGCATCATTTGTTGGGGTGGCAACGGCTTCAATCCACTTGGACACATAGTCCACCGCTACCAAAATGTACTCATTCCCGCAAGAGTTGGGAAATGGTCCCATGAAATCAACTCCCCAACAATCAAAAAGCTCAATCTCAAGAATGTTTTGAAGGGGCATCTCATTCCTTTGACTAATATTCCCCGTTCTTTGGCACCGATCACAAGATTTGACAAAGTAGTGGATATCCTTGAACATAGATGGCCAATAGAAACCACCTTGTAACACCTTTGCAATGGTGCGAGATGTACCAAGGTGGCCTCCATAGGCCGAGTTGTGAATTCTATCAACTATCTCCATACCTTCTTCTCTAGGAACACATCTTCGGAACATGCCATCACCACACTTGCGAAAAAGATGTGGGTCATTCCAAAAATAGCGTTTTGAGTCATGCTTCAACTTCCTCCTAGCTCTAGCATCCAACTCTTCCGGAATAAACCCACTCACAATCAAATTTGCCAAGTCCGCAAACCATGGTGATTTACCACCTATCATCATCAAACTATCTTCTCTCAACCACTCATTGATCGGGCCACTCTCATCCTTCAACCCATGATCTTCGGTAGTCAATCTAGATAGGTGGTCGGCAACAACATTCTCCGACCCCGCCTTGTCTTTAATTTCCAAGTCAAACTCTTGAAGTAAAAGAACCCACCTCAAGAGCCTTGGCTTTGCATCCTTTTTCACTAACAATTGCCTCAAAGCGGAGTGATCCGAGTATACCACAACCTTAGCACCAACAAAGTATTGCCGGAACTTTTCCACGGCATGAACAATGGCTAGCATCTCCTTTTCCGTCGTAGAGTAGTTGACTTGGGCTTGATCAAGAGTTTTGCTTGTGTAGTAGATTACATGATGCTTCTTGTCCACAACTTGGCCAAGCACCGCCCCGACCGCATAATCGGAGGCGTCGCACATAACTTCGAAGGGAAGGCTCCAATCCGGTGATCGGATTATGGGAGCCGTCACAAGAGCCTCCTTCAACCTACAAAAAGCACTCAAGCAAAATTCATCAAATACAAATGGTGTGTCTTTGAGAAGAAGAGAAGTTAAAGGCTTGGCTATTTTAGAAAAGTCTTTGATGAAACGTCGGTAAAAGCCCGCATGGCCTAGAAAGCTTCTCACTCCCTTCACATTAGTAGGGGGTGACAAGTTTTCTATTACCGAAACCTTAGCCATATCAACTTCTATGCCTCTCTTAGACACGATGTGACCAAGCACAACCCCCTCCTCCACCATAAAGTGGCACTTCTCCCAATTGAGGACAAGGTTGTGCTCCTCACATCTTTGCAAAACATGAGACAAATTCACAAGTCCAAGATCAAATGAGTCTCCATGGACACTAAAGTCGTCCATGAAGACCTCCATACTCTTCTCAAGAAAATCGGCAAAAATTGCCGTCATACATCTTTGGAAAGTCCCCGGAGCATTACAAAGCCCAAAGGGCATCCTCCTATAAGCATAAACTCCTATGGGACAAGTGAATGTGGTTTTCTCTTGGTCTTCCGGGTGTATGGGGATTTGGAAAAACCCGGAATAACCATCTAGAAATGAATAGTAAGAATGCCCCGCCAACCTTTCAAGCATTTGGTCAATAAAGGGGATGGGGTAGTGGTCTTTGAGGGTGGCGGCATTTAATTTGCGATAGTCAATGCACATCCGCCACCCGGTCACGGGTCTAGAAGCTAAGAGAGTCCCATCCTCTTGTTCCACCATAGTCACCCCTCCTTTCTTGGGCACTACATGGACGGGGCTCACCCAAGAACTATCGGTTATTTGGTAGATAATCCCGGCCTCTAACAACGTCATAACCTCACTTTTAACCACTTCCGCCATCTTAGGGTTCAACCTACGTAGCCCATCTACCTTAGGTTTGCTACCCTCCTCCAAGACAATTCTATGCATGCAAAGATTAGGACTCAACCCTTTGATATCATCAATGCTATATCCAAGTGAGCCCCTATGAGTTTTCAAAACTTTCAAAAGTTCAAGTTCTTGGCCTTCACTTAGATTAGCATTAATGATAACGGGATAAGTCTCTCCCTCACCTAAAAAAGAGTACTTAAGTGAGGGAGGTAAGGGCTTAAGTTGTACCTTTGGAGGGAGAAGGCCCTCCACCTTCTTCATTAGTTCATCATCTACCTCGTGGTCATCTCCCATCTCCTCATCATGGAGTGCCACTTGTAGAGCTTCTTCTTCATGCTTCTCCTCTTCATGCATCTTCTCAATCACTTCCTCTATGACTTCTACCGAGCATGCCTTGTGAAACATTGGTCCCTTCACTAGATTTGGAAGATTAAATTCAAGGGTTTCGTTTCCCACCCTAAAGGTTAGCCGCCCGTCCCTCACATCAATGAGGACTCCTCCGGTAGCCAAAAAGGGCCTACCGAGGATAATGGGAGTGTGGCTATCCTCCGGGATATCTAGGACAACGAAATCCGTGGGGATCAAAAATTTGCCAACTTTAACGGGTACGTCCTCAAGCACACCCAAAGGTTGCTTAACGGACCTATCCGCTAGTTGTAGAGTCATAGAAGTGTGGGTTAAACTTTCAAGTCCAATTCTTTTAGCAATAGTTAAGGGAATGACACTTACACTTGCACCATTGTCACATAATGCCCTTGAAATCATGACTCCCCCCACAACACAAGGGATAGAGAAACTTCCGGGGTCCCCAAGTTTTTTTGGCATTTTGAAAGAGTTAGGATTAATGAGGAGAGCACTACACTCCGCCTCCATAATCATAACATCTTGGGTACCCAAAGTTCTCTTATGAGTCAAGATGTCTTTTAGAAATTTTGAGTAAGTGGGCATGTTCAATATAACATCGGTGAAAGGTAAGGTCACTTCAAGTCCCTCAAGCATTTTTCTAAATTGGGTGAACTTGAAGTTTTCCTTAGTTTTCAAAGCTCTAGAGGGGTAGGGGATATCGGAAACAACAAGTGGAGTGCTAAAAGATACCTTTGGAATGGGAGTTTTCTTGGTTACCTTAGCTCTTGCCATTGGTTGTACCTCTACTCCGTCATCAATGACATCCTTGTTCATCTCCTCTTCATAAGGCATAATTTCGACATACCCTTCTTCTCCCTCTTTGGGTTGATCATCTTCACCCTTGCCATCATCTTTTGACTCCAAGGTGGGAGGCAAAAAGGGCTCTTCAAGTTCTTCTCCTTCCTCAACATGCTCATCATTTGGAATCTCATCATTCATCATATCCATGTAGGGGTTATCAAGCACTAGTCCACTTCTTAAAGTCACCGCCCATGCATGGTGGCTAGATGAAGCATCCTTGGAGCTTTTCCCTTGAGCAAGTAGACCTCCCGGAGGCCTTTGAGGATTGTTCAAAGCTTGGGAAGCTAGCCTAGCTTCCAATTCTCTCACCTCCTTTTTGTGAGCATTGGTGACATTTTGCAAAGCCAAATTGTTTTGGATTTCCATGTTTTTGACTAATTGCAAAACTTCACTTATTGAAGGATCACTCTCTTGATGGGGTTGATTTGTCAAAGGAAGGGCAAAAGCATAGTCATTCCGACTACTCGACCCTTGGTTGTTGTTTCGTTGATTGTTCAAGCTTCCTTGTTGGTTGTTGTTAAAATTCCCTTGTTGATTGTTGTTAAAATTCCCTTGTTGCCCCCTTGAACCTTGATTGTTGAAATTTGACCCTTGGTTGTTGTTGAAATTTGGCCTTGAAAAGATTGATCGGGAACCCCTTGGCTTGCTTGATTGTTTTGATTGCCTTGGTAAAAATTACCTTGGCCTTGATTGTTGAAGTTTTGGTTCCCTTGATTTTGATTCCAATTTCCTTGACCTTGGTTCCAATTTCCTTGGTTTTGGAAGTTACCTTGGTTATTGTAACCTTGATCATTGAATTGTTGATTTTGGAATTGATTTGATCCTTGACCTTGTTGAGAGTTGTTGAATTGATTGTTATAGTTTCCTCTAGAAAATTGACCTCCTCCTCTAGGTTGGGAAAAACCCGGAGGGTTGGAAGGTTGAGTTTGAGTGTGTTGAGGGTTTAAGACATTTTGACTTTTGTAACTCATGTTTGGGTGAAATTTTGAGCTTGGATGATAGAAATTTGAATTTGGGTTATAAGCTCCTTGATTTTGGAATTGCGGCCTTGAGGGCCGTGGGTTGTTGTTCATACCTTGGAAAGCATTCACATGTTGATAATCATTTGCACCTTCATTGGTATAAGAGACATTGTTCCCACAAACTTCAAAGGTGTGTCCATATCCATTGCAAATTTCACAAGTGGGGGTTTGATAAGCTTCCACCATGGGAGGTGCATAAGACCCACTAGCTTCATTCACATGATGACCTTGACTTTGATTTTGCGCTTTTTGAAGCTCGGCAAAACCCTTAGTGAAAGTTTGTGTGAGCAAATCAATCTTGGCATTGGTATCCGCATTTGAGAAGTTCTCACTTGGGTACTTAGAACTCCTTCTCAAGCTATTTCCTCTAGAACTAGTACCATAACTAGATTCCGACTCAACCATCTTCTTAATCAATGCCGCCCCTTGTTGGTCATTTAAATGATCAAAACTTCCCCCCGCGGCAGCATTCACCATGGCCTTGGTTTGAGGGAGGAGAGTTTGATAGAAGGTTTGGGTGACATACCAATCCGCAATTCCATGGTGAGGGCATCGGGCAAGTAAATCAATGAAGCGATCCCATGCTTCTCCCAAAGACTCTCCATCCTCTTGTTGGAAGGTGGTAACCTCGTTTCTTAGCATCGCCGTTTTGGAGGCGGGGTAGTACTTACTTAGAAACTCCTTAGCCAAACCATCCCAAGTGGTGAAAGTGTTTGGAGGATGGTTATTCAACCACCTCTCCGCCCGGTCCTTGAGGGAAAATGGAAACAACATGAGGCAAAGGGTTTCCTCGGGCACCCCATTCCTTTTCATGATTCCAACTCTACTTTTGAATTTTCTCAAGTGGGCATGAGCATCTTCATCCGGGAGGCCTCCAAAGCTATCCCGCTCAATAGAATTCATTTGAGACGGGTGAATCGCAAAATTATTAGGGGCCAAGACACCGAAATTGATTGGAGATTGGGTATCATCGTGGTT
>JAIUZE010009160.1:0-11850 GCA_022085475.1 Heliosperma pusillum | reverse complement strand
TGCAAGTTAAAAAAAACGAGGAGTGTCAAAATATTACAACTAAGTGCGGAAAATAACAAAGAGACGGAGTCTCTCAAAATGTTAACAAAGAACATGTAAAAGTGATCTTACAAAATAGATGGGGTATTTTCGAAATAGATGGGGTATTTTCGAAATAGATGGGGTATTTTTGAAATAGATGGGGTATTTTCGAAATAGACTTAGCAACTAGCTAAACAACGTCTAGAGGTTAATCTTCCAGGGACAACGCCCGCTAGCTCACACCCGAACCCCAAAATATCATATCCAAAAAGTCAATCCATGCAAGCAACCTGTTCATTCATGAAAAACATGAACGCCACAATCAGTAGGGAGTAACTCCGGGTTCTCCCAGCCATATCACATCAAACGTACATATAAGGAAATACGAAAGTAAAGCATGCATAAATATATATACATGAGAGTTGCGATAAGAATAGGTAGGCAATTCTATAGATAATGATAAGAACATAAGAGGCACAAATCCGAATCCATCATGATATTCAAAGACTTGGGAAAGACACTCTTAGGCAATCGAATACGCTCACTAGGGCTTACATCTCACCGTTAGCGGTATAAGATTGATAAGATTGAGACTCGACAGACAAACCACGTCAAGTCATGCGATGATCACAATAAAAACAACATATTATCATCCATTCACGAACCAATACCTTGACGGTGTCAAGTCATGCAATGACCATGAATAAAATCATGAAATCACGCATTCAAAGACAACGACACAAAGACGACAATTCTCACAGTAAATGAAACGCACTAGCATCGTGTACATGGCAAGTATGATTAAAAGGCATCCGCGGGATGAAGCATTTCCCGGAACTCACACACGATAAAGCATTTCGCGTATGTAGACTAATTTCCTCCTGGTAGGGCGACGATAATAATACGGTTCCTAGTCTAAACCTGGCCAGATTCTCGGAATAAATCATGTTCCGATTCGACATGCGATAAAGCATTTCGCATCCAAGACTCGGTCTTACAAAAATAAACGCCGAGTACCTCAAATTCGGTAGATCAATTCACGAAAAAGGCGGAAAAACAGCTCAAGCCTCATAACAAGCGGTACGCTACATGCAAATAACACCACCTCGCCAGTATACAACATTTGACGGCCGGGTCGAACAACGCATAGCGTTCAACTCCCAACAACGTCGTCATATGCCCACTAACACATGCATTTAAGCAGTAGGATACCTCTCCGTTCCGACATTCCAGCCTTACGAACGGGAAGGTAGCCAAGGGAATGAGAGTACAAAGCACAAGACAATATAGTGCTCAAACCATAACAATTGTGAAAACCGACTCAAAGTGGAACATGGCAAAAACCGTCACAAAACATGTGATACAAGCGAAGGAAAATATCATATATCCAAAACATGAATCAATACATGATACCCAAGCATTAGACCAAGTTTAAGAAGCATAATAAATAAGAAACATAGATAACTCCCCAAAACAACAAGTTTGGAAACTAACTTAAACAAGGGTTCACTTCAAACTGTCATAACTAGAGTTCTAGATATGGGAATGCAGAAATTCCAAGTCGAGGTGATAGCTTATCCTCTTACGATTCCAACGAGTGGTCACAAGCCCGAAACAAACAAGTAACGAAGGAGATATGAGCATTCTACCAAAAAGGGTCGGTGCTGTGAATTTGCACGAATCCACCCGAGAACAACAACACTATTTCTATCATTTCCAATTTTCATAATTCACTTCTATCAACTATCAACAATCAATATTCATCATCAACAATCATCAACTAACAACAATCATCATCAAAATCATAATTTCTAAGCTGTCTAATTGTATTCTAAATACGAATTCTAACATGGAAATCATGTAAAACACGTAAATGATACCGAGTAACCCTTCACCGTTACCTTTACGCGTCTTTAATCGATTACTAAGCTTTCCTAGTAGTCTCCACCTACAAATAGGTAATAAAAGATGAATAAAAGTCATCTTGAGAAAGACGGATAATTTAAAAAGCGAGAAAGACGGTAATTTTATTACCAATACGGATAGAGGAAGCTAAAAGGGGAAGAATAAGACGAACTTACGAGAATTTGAGCGAGTAACGAAGGAGTAGTGACGATTTGAAGACGGATCAAAAATGGAGGCTAGGTTTTGGTGTTTATGGTGAGGAAGAAGAGTAAGTGGAAAAATGAAAGAAGGAGTTAGGGTTTGAGGGAGTATATAAAGGAAAAAGTCAACGAAAAGTCGAAGACGGTTCAAAAGTCAAGAAAAGTCAAAGACGACTTAAAATTCAAGAAAAGTCAAAGACGACTTAAAATTCAAGAAAAGTCAAACTCAACTCAAAAGTCAAGAAAAGTCAAACTCGACTCAAATGTCAAGAAAAGTCAAACTCGACTCAAAAGTCAAGAAAAGTCAAACTCGACTCAAAAGTCAAGAAAAGTCAAACTCGACTCAAAAGTCAAGAAAAGTCAACCAAAAAGTCAAACTCGCCTTAAGACGGCTTTTTCATGGAATCTCGCAGAAATTCCAAATACGAACTCGGAAATTCAAAATTCGACTCGGAACTTAAAATTATAAATTAAAACTTAAAATTGCTGAAACGATTTCGTAAAATATTTCTATTAGAAAAATAGGGTACATTTCCGGGTGTTACATATACTCCCTTATAACCTAACTCCCTCACAACTCAAACTCCTTCTTCCTCACCAAGAAATCCCCAAAACCTAGCCTTCATATTTGATCCGTCTTAGAATCGTCGCTACTCATTCAAATCTCCCTCAAATTCAACTAGGTTCGTCTTATTCCTTCCCTCTCATCTTCCTCTATCCGTTTTGGTAATAAAATTACCGTCTTTCTCGCTTTTCAATTTATTCGTCTTTCTCAAAGGTAAATTATATTCATCTTTTATTATCAAATTGTAGGTGGAGACTTTCTAGACCCCGACAAAGATTACTATCTAGTGGAGGAAGGCTTAGAAATCGTTTAAGGACGCATAAAGGTAACGGTGAAGGGTTACTCGATATCATTTACGTGTTTTTATGTGTTTTTCTATGTTAGAAATCGTATTTAGAATATGATTAGTAATCTTAGGATTTGTGTTGTTAATGATGGTTGTTGTTAGTTGATAATTGATATGAGAATTGATGATTTGTGAGGATAGATAATATTTGTGTTATGCCTTAGTGAAATTATGAAATTCGTTTGACTCGTGCCTGCCACACCAGGACGCTGGCAGCGTTCCCTGGATGCTGGCAGCGTCGTAGGACGCTGGCAGCGTTGCCTGGCGCTGGCAGTGTTGCTTGCTGCCAGTTTCCCAAGTCGACTGCAGTTTTCCTTCACTGACCCCTTTTCGTAAAATGATCATATCTCCTTCGTTACTTGCTTGTTTTGGGGTTGTGACCCACCGTTGGAACCTTAAGAGGATAACCTATCACCTCCATTTAGAATTTTTACATTTGCACGTCAAGAACTCTAGTTATGACCGTTTGAAGTGGACCCTTGTTTTAGTTGGTTTCTTAACAACGTTGTTTTGGAGAGGGGATCTATGTTTCTTATTCATTATACTTCCTAAACTTGTTCTAATGCTTATTTATCATGTATTGATTCATTTTTATCATAGTTAATTTTATATAATTCACTATTCTCATGTTTTGTGACGGTTTTTTGTATGTCCCACTTTGAGTCGGTTTTTACACACGTTACGGTTTGAGCACTAATTTCCTATGTGCTTTGTACTCTCATTCCCTTGGCTACCTCCACGTTCGTAAGGCTGGAATGTCGGAACGGGGATGTATCCTTACTGCTTAATTGCATGTGTTGGTGGGCATATGACGACGTTGTTGGGAGGAGAACGGGTTGCGTTGATCGACCTGGCCGTCAAATGTTGTGTACTTGCGAGGTGGTGTCATTTGCATGTAGCGTACCGCTTGTTATGAGGCTTGTGCTGTGACAACCCTCGCGAATGCGGAAAGATAAAACATACAAGCATGTGAAAAGATATGCGGAAATACGGTATTTTAAAAACCTTTAAACATGCAAGATATATATATAACACGAGGTGTGTCAAAATGTTACAAACTAAATACGGAATATACAATAAAGAGACGGGGTCTCTTAAAATGTTAGCAAAGAACAAGTGTTTAACCAAAATTAGCTACTATCGTCTAGAGGTGAACTTCCAGGGACAACGCCCGCTAGCTCACACCCGAACCCAAAAATATCAGATCCAAAAAGTCATCCAAAGCAGGCAACCTGTTCATCCATGAAAAACATGAATGCCACAGTCAGTGGGGAGTAACTCCGGGTTCTCCCAGCCATATTACATCAAACGTACACATAAGGTAATACGAAAGTACAGCATGCATAGATATATATAACCATGTGAAATACGATAAGAAAAGATAGGCAATACGAGATAAAATGATAAGATTATATGGAAATCAAATCCGTAACCATCATGTTATTCAAAGACTCGGGAAAGACACTCTTAGGCAATCGAATACGCTCACTAGGGCTTGCATCTCACCGTTAGCGGTATAAGATTGATAAGATTGAGACTCGACAGACAAACCAGTCAAGTCATGCAATGATCACAATAAATTCAACATATTATCATCCGTTCACGAACCAAGACAATGACGGTGTCCAATCATGCAATGACCATGAACTATATCATGAAATCACGCATTCAAGAACGACACAAGACGACAAATCTCACGGTAAATGAAACGCACTAGCATCGTGTACATGGCAAGTATGATTAAAAGGCATCCACGGGATAAAACATTTCCCTGAAAGCATACACGATAAAACATTTCGCGTATGTAGACTAATTTCCTCCTGGTAGCACGACGATAATAAATCTCCGGTCCTAGTCTAAACCTGGCCAGGATCTCGGAATAAACGTGTTCCGATTCGACATGCGATAAAACGTTTCGCATCCAAGACTCGGGCTTATAATAATAAATGCCGAGTACCCCAAATTCGGTAGATCAATTCACGAAAGAGGCGAAAAAGAGCTCAAGCCACATAACAAGCGGTACGCTACATGCAAATAACACCACCTCGCAAGTACACAACATTTGACGGCCGAGTCGAACAACGCATAGCGTTCAACTCCCAACAACGTCGTCGTATGCCCACTAACACATGCAATTAAGCCGTAGGATACCTCTCCGTTCCGACATTCCAGCCTTACGAACGGGAAGGTAGCCAAGGGAATGAGAATACAAAGCACAAGACAAAATAGTGCTCAAACCGACTCATTTGTAAAACCCGACTCAAAGTGGGAACATATCGAAAACCGTCACAAAACATGTGATACATGCGAAAGAGATATCATATATCCAAAACATGAATATTATAATACATTACGTAAAATTATAGGATAAACCGATCATGCGAACTAATATAAATTACGAGTTTTTGAAGTTGAAGGAAAAATATACAGCCGTGTTCCAGGCCGGGCAGGAGACCGGCGGCCGGTGGGCCGGCTCAGAACACAGGCAAAATCCCAAAAACAGAGAAAAGGGGTATGGGCCGGTCAGTCGACCGGCGGCCGGTCGACCGGCTCAGACAATCATACCTAAACTCAAAACTTCAACACTGATGTGTTCCAGGCCGGTGGATGGACCGGCGGCCGGTGGGCCGGCCTGGAGCACCATATCATGCAAAAACCCAAATTTCCAAAGAAGTTTCTGATGTGTTCCCAGCCGGTGGTCAGACCGGCGGCCGGTCGACCGGCTGGGAGCACTTCTTCACCCGTGAGCTTTGCTCACTTAACCAATTCAATCCAATTCTCCTATATACTTCTAATAATCATCAACAATCAATATATATCATCAATATTCATCATATAACATCATTTACGACATCAGGATGATTCTAATCTTCCGAGCGTAACTACTCGATTTTCAGCATATAAACAGTAAAACACGTAAGAATACGAGGAACCCTTCACCGTTACCTTTGAGCGTCTCTAATGATCGTCAAGCTCCTCTTCTAAAGGAAATAGTATGTCGGATCTTGGAGGTCGCCACCTACAATTAGATCGTAAAAAGATGAATAAAGTTCATCTTGAGAAAGACGGAATGCTTAAAAAGCGAGAAAGACGATAATTTTATTATCCATACGGATAGAGGAAGGTACGGGAGGAAGAATAAGATGAACTTACGTAAATTCTATCGAGTAATGAAGAAGTTACGATGAATCAAAGATCGATATTCAAAGAGGGAAGTTGCTTAAGGAAAAAGAAAGAAAATGTGTTTGATTTTTGTGTGGAAATGAAATATTAGGTTAAGGAGTATGAGTTGTGTGAGTTATGAGAGAAAAAGTCAAAGACGATTTTCAAAGTCAAGAAAGTCAAACTCGACTTAAGACGGCTTTTTCATGAAATCTCGTAGAAATTCCAAATACGAACTCGGAAATTCTAAATTCGACTCGGAACTTAAAATTATAATTTAAAACTTAAAATTACTGAAAATATTTCGTAAAATATTTCTACTAGAAAAATAGGGTATATTTCCGGGTGTTACAATAACCCCACCTTTTAAAAAGTTTCGTCCTCGAAACTTGAGGAAAACAAAAATTTACCTTACTCGAAAAGCCTCGGATATTTACTACGCATAGAAGCTTCGGTTTCCCAAGTCTCTTCTTCGACATTAGCACTTCTCCACAATATTTTCACCAACGGAACTACTTTACTTCTCAACTTTCTATCCTTACGATCTAGGATACGGATCGGCTTCTCTTCAAAGGATAAATTCGGTTCAAGCTCGGGCAATTCCTTTTGAAATACATGGGATTGGATCATACTACTTTCTCAAGTGAGAAACATGAAAAACATCATGAACCTTAGCCAAACTTCGGCGGCAATCCAACTTATAAGCAACGACACCAATCCTTTCTACAATATCAAAGGGTCCAATGTATTTCGGGCTCAATTACCCTTAACACCAAACCGTCTAACACCCTTCATTGGCGATACTTTCAAGAACACTTTATCACCAACCTCAAACTCTAACGGCCTTCTTCGGATATCGGCATAAGACTTTTGACGGTCTTGAGCGGCTTTCATTCTATCACGAATGACCTCCACATTATCAATGGTCTCAACAAGAACATCGGGGCCTAAATCACGATTGTCACTCAATTGATTCCAACATATAGGACTCCGACATTTCCTTCCATAAGAGCTTCATATGGAGCCCATCTTGATCGATGCATGATAACTGTTGTTGTAAGAAAACTCCACCAACGGTAGACTCTTTTCCCAACTAGATTGGAAGTCAAGAGCACAAGCCCTAACAAGTCTTCTAAAGTCTGAATAGTCCTCTCGGTCTGACCATCCGTAAGCGGCATGTAAAAGCAAGTGACTCATCAACATTTACTACCCATGGCTTCTTGGTACAAAGCTTTCCAAAATCTCGAACAGAATCTCGGATCTCTCGGTCGAGATAATCTCCATGGGAGACACCATGGTATCTAACAATTTCATCCACATAAGCTTTTGCTAATCGGTCCAAATTCCAAGTTTCTTTGATCGGAATAAATCTAGCACACTTGGTCAATCGATCAACAACAACCCAAACGGCATCTTTACCTCCAACGGTCCTCGCCAAAGCCATAACAAAGTCCATTGAAATAGATTCCCACTTCCATAGCGGAATATCCAACGGTTGTAGCAATCCACCGGGCCTCTTGTGTTCAATCTTCACTTGTTGGCAAGTAAGACATCTTCCAACATATGACACAACATCGCCCTTCAAGTTCGGCCACCAAAACTGTAGCTTCAAATCCTTGTACATCTTATCACCTCCGGGGTGAATAGAATAAGGGAAAAGATGAGCTTCATCAAGAACTCGCTTCCTGAAATTAAGAGCATTAGGAACAAATAAACGACCATGGAAACGAAGAACACCTTCATTACCAAACTTGAAATCTTTACCTTTACCTTCAAGAATCTTGGCTTGGATAGACTTGTAGGTAAGATCATCAACTTGGCTTTCACGGATTTCACGTAGAAAAACAGGCTCGGCAATCATAGCACCAACATGAACAAAACCACGCACTACAAATTCCAAACTCAACCTTCGAAACTCGGCACAAAGATCAACAGGTAATACATGCAAAGCATTCAAAGCATGAGAAGCTTTTCTACTAAGAGCATCGGCAACAACATTCGCCTTCCCTTCATGATACAATAACTCAAAATCATAATCGTTCACCAATTCCAACCATCTTCTTTGCCTCATATTCAACTCTTTTTTAGTAAATATGTACTTCAAACTCTTGTGATCGGTGAAGATACGACAATGAACTCCAATTAAATAATGCCTCCATACTTTCAAAGCATGAACAACAGCGGCCAATTCTAGATCATGAGTAGGATAGTTCACTTCTTAACTCTCACAACTGCCCGGAGGCAAATTCCACCACCTTCGATTCTGCATAAGAACACAACAACCTAATCCCATTTAGTAGCATCACAGTAGACAATCAAAGCTACAATCTACAACAACCCATCTTCAGGCAAAGTCAACACCGGAGCGGTAGTTAACCTCTTCTTTAACTCTTGAAACGCTGCTTCACAAGCTTCATTCCATAGGAATTTGGTTTCCTTCTTCAATAACTGAGTCATAGGTCTAGCAAGCTTAGAGAAATCCTTGACAAATCTTCGGTAGTAACCAGCTAAACCAAGGAAACTTCGAATCTCTCTAATATCATTCGGACTCTTCCAATCAACAACGACCTCAATTTTAGAAGGATCCACCATTACACCTTCTTTAGAAATCACATGCCCAAGAAAGGACACTTTAGGTAACCAAAATTCACACTTAGATAACTTAGCATACCACTTTTGTCGACGGAGAACACCCAAAATAATTGTCAAATGAATAGCATGCTCATCTTCGGACTTGGAGAAGATAAGAATATCATCAATGAAAACCACCACACACTTGTCGAGATACTCACTAAATGTGCGGTTCATTTGATCCATAAAGATAGCGGGAGCATTCGTCAATCCAAATGGCATTACCTTGAACTCATAATGGCCATACCTCGTACTGAAAGCGGTTTTTGGAATATCAACATCTCTAACCGGAATTTGATGATAACCAGATCTCAAATCAATCTTCGAAAAAGTAGAAGCACCCTTTAATTGATCAAACAAATCCTCAATTCTAGGTAAAGGATACCTATTCTTGATTGTAATCCGATTCAATTCACGATAATCGATACACAACCTCATAGAACCATCCTTCTTCTTCACAAAAAGAACGGGAGCACCCCAAGGCGAGGCACTTGGTCGAATAAAGCCCTTTTCAATCATATCATCCAACTGCTTCCTTAACTCTTTCAATTCAGACGGAGCCATACGATAAGGAGCTTTGGCAATTGGACCAGAACCAGGAACAAGATCAATAGAGAATTCAACATCTCTCTCGGGAGGAATCCCGGGCAAATCTTCAGGAAATACATCAATGAATTCTCGAACAATAGGCACATCTTCAATACTTGGCAAAGAGGTATTTGAAGAAGTCACAACACACAAGAATGCTTGGTGACCTTTTCTAACCATACTTACCAACTTCATAGCGGAAATTAAAGACACACCTTTACGGGGATGAGATCCCTTATAGGTTATTCTAACACCTAAAGGACTCTTTAAGAAAATCTTTTGATCACGACACTCGAACCTAGCATGATACATAGCTAGCCAATCTATACCTAAAATAATATCAAACTCTCCTAGAGGAAACTTAAGGAGATTCGCGGGAAAGATAGAACCCGAAATAGAAATAGGTACATTTGGATAAAGGGTTGAACAAGAGATAATATCTCCGGATGGTAAGGATATGGGAGTATCCTCACTAGATGTAGGCTTGATAGATAATTTATTGGCATAGGTCGATGACACAAAAGACATTGAAGCACCGGTATCAAATAAAGTAAGACACGGTTGCTCTATGATTGAAAACATACTCGTAATAATCTCGGGATGAGCGTCGGCTTCAGCACGGCTCATGACAAAGATTGCACCCTTAGGTTTAGGAGGAGGGGGCAACTTTCGATCGGGGCAATCTTCGTAACGATGACCACCCTTTTGACAAAAGTAGCAAATGTAAGGTCGGTTGAAACATGCTTTACCGGGGTGTAGAGGAAGTCTACACCGGTTGCAAAAACGACCCTCAGTTTGAGCTTGAGGAGTAAACGGCTTATGAGCCACATTTGAAGTAGCTCTCGGAATGAAAGGAGCAGGATTCCTTGAATAGGCATTGGAAGGAGGATTGAATCTCCTCTTACTAGCATAAGAATTTGAAGGAGACGGAATAAACAGTCTCTTTCCAAAAGCATTCGGCCTAGGAGCATAAGAAGGAGAGGGATTATTCATCAAAGCTTCATCCCTTATAGCCTTCATTGAATTTTCAGCCCACAAAGCATCATCGTAGAGATCTCCAAAGGACGCAGTACCCCTTCTCACTTTACTTTGAAGAACGGCATTCAACTTATTACGATAATAGAAAGCACGGTCTTCATCATCACGGATAAGCCTCGGCGCAAAATGAGCGAGCTTATTAAACTCCGTAGTAAACTCTTGAGCGGATAGGTTGCCTTGTTTAAAATCGATGAACTCTTTAAGCCTTTGCTGTTTAAGCTCCTTAGGATAAAATCTACCCTCCACAAGAGCTTTAAAGCAAGCCCAGTTAAAGTCCTCTTCAAGAACGGCAGTGGCACTTGTGATAGCCCACCAGTTGTCGGCTTCTCTCACCAGAAAGTGCTTGGCAATCCTCACCTTGTCCTCTTCTCGGACTTGGTAAAGATCAAACTGTTTCTCCATCTCGCGGAACCAATCGGATAACTCCGTCGGATCCGGCTCTCCACCATATGGTATGATCTTACTTCTAGCTATCTGTCCAGCTACCCACGCGTAGCCACCTTGATGGTTTTCCTCCCTTCTAGGGGGAGCTTGGTTGGCATTAGCTAGAGCGGCATCTTGCTGATTCTTCAGCACTTGAGTAAGAGCCTCCATCATAACATTCTCAGCTAAACGGGGTCTAACCATCTTCATAAGAAACAAAAACAAATTAAGTTACTCCTATCAATTAGCATAAACAAATAGACTACCAAGTAAAGTCCTTAACTTCTACCCAATCTCTCATTTATTATTTTAAGGTCAAGTAGTTTAAGTTAGGGTTCACGTGTGTGCGTCGGGAGCGATCAAAGCTCTGATACCAACTGTGACAACCCTCGCGAATGCGGAAATATAAAACATACAAGCATGTGAATTATATAGCGGAAATAGGTAGTTTTAAAAACTTTATACATGCAAGTTAAATAAAACGAGGAGTGTCAAAATATTACAACTAAATGCGGAAAATACAACAAAGAGACGGGGTCTCTTAAAATGTTAGCAAAGAACAAGTGTTTAACAAAACTAGCTAAATTCGTCTAGAGGTGAACTTCCAGGGACAACGCCCGCTAGCTCACACCCGAACCCAAAATAGTCAAGCAAAAAGCCATCCATGCAAGCAACCTGGTCATTCATGAAAAACATGAACGCCACAGTCAGTGGGGAGTAACTCCGGGTTCTCCCAGCCATATCACATTAAACGTACATATAAGGAAATACAAAAGTCAAATCATGCATATATAGATATACATGTGAGATACGATAAGAATAGATAGGCAATTCGATAAATAATGATAAGATCATGTGGAAATCAAATCCGAACCCATCATGTTATTCAAAGACTCGGGGAAGACCCTCTTAGGCAACCGAATACGCTCACTAGGGCTTGCATCTCACCGTTAGCGGTATAAGATTGATAA